>PVKM010004903.1:0-50167 GCA_004027735.1 Carollia perspicillata | reverse complement strand
CTAACTGTTCTTTCTTTATTTTTTGAGCTGTATAAGCACCATGTTTGACATGTAAGGATGGTGTGAAGATCATAAATCATGAAGTCAGACTTTGGAAGAGGAATAATGCCATCTTCTGAGTGCCATGTCACATTTTCTTCCTTGTCTCATGAATTTGTTGAAAGACAATGAAATTAAGTATGTAATGTGCTATAGAATTATTTGGATATAACAAATAATAAATATTTCACTCCTCCTTTTTCCTTAGATATGACAATAGGCACAAGTAAATAAGCAAATCATTGGGTAAAGGGAAAAAAAAGACAGTTATGATCTACCAATTTTTTTTTAAGGAATGAAAGATAGTCAGTTTCTAAATCTTCCCCAGAAATGTACCAGTATTCATGGCATTATATTTATATTTGAACATAATGCACTATCATCTTAAATTTGACTTATGTGGCTGAAGAACTAAGTACTATCCTAAAAAACTTAGGCAAGTTTTGATTGACAGAATATTTGATTCTCTCTTGTTAACAAAAACTGGTCTGCTTGGGGCAGGAAATGGAGTCCATCTGAGAAGTACATGTTCCCTTTGCAACAAGTTATGTGGTAAAGATTATAAAGGTGGCAGTGAGAGTACGTTGGAGGCTTGTGTTTACCATTTTTCCTTTCTTCATTCAGGCAACTGTTCTCTCTCTTTCCTCTTTATTCCTCTTCCTAAATATTCAAGCATGATATTTTGTGTGTTATGTATGTTGTATGTAGCAATGGCATTGTGATGTTTAGGGAAACAGTTGCAGCCTATGCATGGCATGGGATACACAAGAATGATTGAATAAGGTTGAATTCCTTGTGGTACCATTGACATGCGCCATGGAGAATATTCTACACGTTGACCTCTTGTTATACGAGGCAAATAAACTTCTCTTGTTTAAACCACTGTTAGTCATGTTTTCTGTTATTTTCAGCAAAAAGCATTCTTAAGTAACAAATCTCATTCTGCAAATACTGTGCTCTTTGCCCATAGAACAAATGTAAAATGTTGAAATGGATAGATTTACATGCATTTTGCAAAACAAAAGAGTTGTACTAAACACAAAGCATAGTAGGACCCAAAATAATCTTAAAACTGATCAAGTAAAAAAAAGTCCTATTTTTTTTTGCATGGATTTACACTTGGGCTAAAGAAGATTAAAACAGTGTAGGTTTCCAGGTACTGTTTCTAGTTCTTATTCCTTAATTCAATAAATTAATCTCTCCCTATTGTCAAAGCTTATTTGCTTCACTCTTTGTATTTGCTTTACTCTTATGGCTTCAGTCAGCGACTTTCATAAAGACATATTCAAAACTGGTGTTTTTCTGTCTTTGCCTTCCTGTATGGATTCACATCCCAGTGCTAAACTACTATTTTAACTCTCATCCTTATTTTATTAATTTCAGGGACATGTAAAACTGACATTTAGCCTAATTTTGCCATTTTTAATAATCTTTAAGTCGTAGTTTATTGTGTTAACCATCTAATATGTCACTTTTAGTTTTCTTGCAAAAATCTTTGATATTTTTTATATAATATTGCTGGCATATTTTATATCTTCAGTTCTAAACTTTCAACATGTCATTTTCTTTATGTCATCTTTTCCAAAGATCACATAACGTGTTACCATATTAAGAAAGCTTAGTGATTATGGGTCACAATTTTGTCATGTTAGAAAAAGGAATGATAAAAATGTAAAAAAATTAATGGGGTTGACTCTGTAGGGGTAGAAGTTAAGTTATAGATAATTGATAGGCAGACAAATAAATTTTATCCTCAATAATACAAATTAAACTTGTTCAATGTAGTTAAAATTACTTTCTATCCTTAGAAAGGATTATTCCACACATTATATTTTATTGCCCTATAGAATATTAAACAGATTGTTTCTATTAGCAAGTTTATTTTATGATTACTATTAATCTGTGTATGTGATTATTCTTCAAACTCACCTTTACTATTTACTGATTTCTTCAGTTAGTGCAATAAGTTATTAGCATCTGATCATTTTATATTTATTTATATTAGTCACATTTTAAACTTTTAAAAAAATTATACTTTGGTGGTACTACTAATTCCATTTTACAAGCAACTGTAATTTTGAATGTTAAAATTAATAGCTAATTGTCTAATTTGATTACCTGACTACTGGCAAATCACAGACTAAAATCTAGTTCTTTCCTTTTACCTGCTAATGCTTCATTAGTGGTATATCTAAAATTTCAAGTACTATTTCTGACTCTTCACTCCATATAATTGTGTTTTTACATCTGATTACCTATATATTCACTTTTCTTACCTACGGTAACAAAGACATACATTCATACTCTGAACAAGAAAAGAGATATCTAAAAGCAATGTGAAGTCCAGGAAACACTGCCAAATATTGTGTTCCATTGAATTTCTTTATTATTTTTATTTTCATCCATGAGGAACTACTAGACAAACAGGAAGGAATGCATCTTAAAGTATGGAAGCATGCAACACACTTTATTTTGCTTCTAGTCACTGAATCACTACAGCTCTTAGCAAACAGTGGTCTTTTAAATGTGAAAGGATGTTAAGGGCTATACTTTTATTGTATTTTACTGTGATATCTATGTGCACAGAGTTACCATATTTTCAACCTGCTGTCCACTTGTCTTTTGTTTGCTTGTTATTTGCAACTGTTTAAGGGGAATTTTTACTTTCTGGAGTAAAAGTTGTTTTCATTTCAAACAATGATGCAGAAGTCAACGAAACAGGATATTTGTTTTTAAAATACCATGTTTTCTGTTTTTTAAAAAGAAGGGAAATTAAGGGGGAAAATGGCATTTTGTTTAAGGATAGTACACATACAGAAAGATGTGTCCCAGTAGATCAACTGTTTCTCTGTCAAAGACTGGGAACTGTACATACAGAAAAATAAATAATGCCTTTTACTCCCTGGGTAGAAATGTTCTATCAAGTTTATTTCCCTTTTTGAATAGCATGATGAGTAGGGGGAAAGGAGAGAGAGAACTATAGTTTTGAAAGAGATTTAAATATTATTCTTTGCAAAATATTTCTTTTGGAAAGAACAGCACATGCATAAAAAAACTTATTACTTTGTTTTCCTTTTTTTTTAATTGTTATGCAATTACAGTTGTCCCCTTCCCCCCCATTACTCTTCCTCATCCTATCCACCCCTACCTCCTACATTCAATCCCCCCTACCCCACCATTGTCTTTGTCCATGGGTCCTTTATACACGTTCCTTGATGACCTTTCACCTTCTCTGCCCCTTTATCCTCCTCCACCCTCCCCTCTGGTCACTGTTGGTTTGTTCTTTATTTCCACATCTCTGGTTATATTTTGCTTGCTTGTTTGTTTTGTTGATTAGGTTCCACTTAGAGGTGAGATCATTTGGTCCTTGTCTTTCACCACCTGACTTACTTCACTAAGCATAATGCTCATTAATTCTTGCTCAGCAGTGCTCCAACCCCAGTCTAGCAGTGCTCCTTTTGTCAGCAGTCCTCAGTTCATGAAGGCCCTAGTTTAAACCTCTCTTTCCCAAACTTTGCAGTGGGAAAACTTCTTCACCAGGCATTAGAGTTACTAGGTAGGATGGGACAGGGAAGAAGGTGGGTAGTTCACAATTAAATGTGCTTGTGAAACTCTGGGCTACTTAAAATTAAATGGGTTTCTTTTTTACAGAATATGTTAGAGACTTTGCAGCCTAATTTAACTTTGAAAACTTATTTCAGTTATCTGTATTAACTTCGCTTATTGGGACTTTGTTTGTTGGAGGATCGATGGGCACCTCGTACCATCCTGCAGTCTGGAAAGGGTGGATCTACAACAAAGATAATAGCTGGTGCTAAATTGAAAAGTCCATGATGGTCCACCTTTTGTTTATCACCCATTGCCACTGGCCAGTGCAGCAGGCATTCAATGAGTATTTTATTAATACAATGTCATCTTCTTACTTAACCAACCCTATTAATCATGTACCTTCTCCATTAAACAAGTCATTTAATACCCTCTCTGTCTATTAAATGGAGTTGTTTTGATAATCAAATTACCTCCTGTAAATAAAGCATCTTTGGCAATCGTAAACGCTGTTCAAATATAGAATAATGGGACACCGCAACTGATCACTGAGGATTACCTAGTTCACATAATTCATGTAGCATTCAAGGAAGTGGAAGTTACTTGAACAAGGTCACACAGCTTATTATTGTCAAACTGCGACTGGAAATCAGGTCTCATAATTTCTAGTTTAATTCACTTGACACTATGATTATTATTCCTACTTGGTATGGGCTTTAGAAAACAGTAGGTAATAAATTTAGGGGCAGGAGTGTATCATGTTTACTTGTAGAGTATTTGAGGTCACATGGGAGAAAATAACTTAATAATGATCAGATTTAATAGTATATCTAAATTAAAGCTGTGCATAGTAATAAAAACTAAGGGATAGATAAAACCATTTATATATAAAATGACCCCTAGGAGAGTCCTTAAGCACAGATACTTTTCTAGTTTTGAAATCACAATCTTATATCCTAAGTCCATAACATTTTATGAAGAATTATATAAAACTGTAGACTAACTTGGTTTAAAAGCCACAGAGGTGAAGATTTGGACAAACAGTGTTGTGATGGCCATAGCTTTCTCTCTCCCTTAACAAAATCGGCTTTGACTGGGCAAATCAGGTTGTTTTCATGGTGATGTCTTTGCAATTCATGATTCCATAAGGTGCATGAATAGATGTTTTATTGTATTTGCTTTGCATTTCATTTTAATGCCAACCAAGAAAATTACCTGTACAGCTATACATGCTACCTTTTATTAGCTTTGCCATGTTTTCATTTTCATATTTTTGATCACCATCAAATTTTGTTTTAGCTGTATTATAAAATTAGTTCTTCTCCCACAGTTACATCATTTACCTTTAGACCTATCCGTTATGAATTCTGTATTGGTAGCATTATATTAAATTCAAACATATACCCAGTAAAGCAAAACTATAACAATAATCAGCTTATTATTATATAACATTTGTAATACAATTTTATTTTGTTTCCTAACAAGAATCTTTCCTTAGACTCTATCTCAGTCATTCCTTTAATAATCTTTAAGAAGCAGACACAGATATAAAACCCTAAAGTAAAGATATATTTTTTGGTTGACAAATTAGTTGTATCAACATCTTATTATATGTAAATGCACAGTTTCTATTCATAGTACTAAACACAGACACAATCAGATAATGCTATTTCCATACACTTTATGGAAAATGAAGACTCAGTAATGGGATTGGCAAGTACTGGAGAATTAATGTGATCCCGTGAATTATGTTCCACAAAGATAAACAATTTCCTCTCATTATTTTTCTCTTAGAATTGGAAGTAAATTATTTTCTCTCTGCATTCTATTCAGTCAGTTACAAGCTTCCATTTGTCCATTTGTGTTTGGCACTAGCTTATATTTGAAATTAGATTTTTTCTTTGTAGTTTTATCCACAAATAGATATGTTTTACAAGTTCTTTAGCGTTCCAGTTTCTCTTTCACATGTAGTAGAAGATTCTGTAGACAAAGGAACAACTACCAAAGAAAGCGAGTACAACGAAAACTGGACACACTCTTACACATGCCACACCAGACATTTCAGTTAAACTAAATCTCAGTGGAGTAAAGGGAGTTAGCTGTAAGCAGTGGTAAAGAGAGGCACTGTGTTCTGAATCATCATAAGTCTGTCATTCCTTTAACTATTAACATTCATTTGTCATCATGTGTGGATCTCTTTCAATGAATTGCATTCCATAAATTACTGAAGATTTCATTAAGTGGCCTCTGTTGAGGCAGTCATGTGCTATGGCTTCTTAAGGCTTTGGGAGAAAATATTATGCATTTTATTTTTGTTTTATTTTTTCTTTTTATTGAATTTATTGGGGTGAAACTTGTTAACAAAATTGTACAGGGTTCAGGTGCACAATTCCACAATGCTTCGTTAGTGCACTGTATTGTGAGTTCACCACCCAAGTCAATCCTCCTTCCGTCACCATTTAGTCCCCTGACACCCTCCTCTGCCTCTAGTCCTCTATTAATCACCACAAATTTAAAGAGAATCTACCGTGACTGCAGCATTCTACAAACCATAGGGAAACTGAGAAGAAAAAGAGAGAAAATTTCTTCTACTAATAATCCCACAGACTGAGAATGTGAAACTTGAGGTAGCCTAGCCTATCTAGAATAACTTGAAACGGACATGAAGTAGAAGGTTTCAGACTAAAGAGAGTCACTAGATAATACTTATTCCTCAGTTATCTATCCAACTTTGCTAATGATTATCATCTCAGCATAAAAAAATAAGGTCAGCTTTTAAAAATTAAATTTATAGGGGTGACACTGGTTGTTAGCATCATATAAACTGCAGGTATACACCTTTATAATACAACATATGTATGTTCTGTTGCATGTTCTCTATGCAAAGTCTATCAACTTTCTTTTAGTATATAGCCATGATGGATCTTTCCTTTGAAGAACTCCTTTCAAATAATTTTGTGACATTTCATTGTTTTTACTCAAGATGTATTTATTGAATTCTTACCAAGTACTAAGAACTCTTCTAATGGATACAGAAGAAAATAAAACCGTAAAACCAAAGAAGACAAAATAAGCCAACAAACAAAAACACCAGTTTTCATAGATCTTATATTCTAGTGGGGGAAAAGAGAAGAAAAATTTAGCTTAAAATAAACAACATGTCAAATGGCTGTGCTGGTAATGACAAGTGCAATTGAGAAAAACCAAGAATCCAGATGACAGGTTTGTCTGGGAGTTTGCAGTTTTAAATGGGGCACTTGCGACAGATCTCACTGGAAAAGATGATCTTGGAGCTAAAGCCTTTCAGAAATGATGGAGAGATCCAGGAAGATATGTGAGGGGCAAACAAGCCCAAGCACAAGCACCTGAGGGAGGTGTTTATCTACAGTGTGCAAAGAAGAGCAGAAAGAGTGTGAGGAGGTTTGGTGAGCAAGATGGAAAGAATCAGGAGATGAGAGAGTAGCAGGGTCATCAGATTAGGCAGAGCCATGTGGCTGCTGTAATAACTTCAGCATGTGTTAGAAAGCCATAGATGAATTTTCTTGAGAACAATAGTATGACCGGATTTGACTTTTGAAAGGATCACATTTGTTACTCTGTTGATGATAAGTCCCTAGGAAGCCGTAGATATGGTGGGAGGCTATTCCAATAATCCCAATGAGACCTGATTTTAACTTGACAGAGTAGCCCATATAGGATGATAAGAGTGCAATAAGTGATAAGTAGTGGGATTTTGAGAACACATCTTTAAACTAAGCTAACAGTTTGCTGATGGATTAGACATAGGATGTGGGAAAAGCAGGATTCAAGACAAATCTGACACAATAGCTTCAGGGACAAGAGACCATTAAAAAAATAATGAAATAGACCTATTGTAGGGAAAATAATGACTGAAGAAAAGAAGTGAGGAATTGGAGTAATGGAGAAAAGAGATGGGATCTCGTGGGCAGGTGAAGAGCTAAGCCTAAGGAGCACAGAGAGGCTCATCTACACTAGAAGGTGGGAAGGCAGAATGTGTGGGTCCAGGTGGGGGTAGAAGAGAAGCACAATTCACGATGATGGCCACTCATCTCTTTCTGCCATAACCCACGTTTTTTAACCTTTTTATTCTTGGACTCCAGTCACGTGTCATTCATTCAATTTGCTGCTCAACCTTAATATTTCATTAGGGAAAAGGAAAGAGGTAAAGAGACAAAAGAAAGAGTAAGGGGTCAAGAGAATAGAGAGAGAATAAGGAAAAGAGGAAGAAGAGACAGCAAAAAGTGAAACATGCAAACAAAAGAGACAGAGAAAGAATGAAGAAATAGTAAATGTTCAGTGATTAGGGCTTCATATTTTAGAAATCAAGGTGAGGAGAAATAAAGATTTGATTGCAATTGATAAGTTAAAAGCTTGGTTGTGACAGGGATTAATTTTTTAAAGGCTAGCTAACAGTGAAATTTGCATAACTGTCACTCAAAAATATTTACCTAATTAATTAAGTGCTCGAAGTGGCAGAATTTTAAAGAGGGTAGGAGTTTATCTATATTTATGTATTTATAGTTTAGCCTGGAATCAAAGGGATCTAGAACCGTGTAAAAGGCCCAATTTCTAAAAGTAACCTCATAGACTGAGGATGAAAAAATATTTTTTTAGAAGCAGAGTTTATTACAGAGAAGTTAATATTTCTTGGTTACATATTTGTTCTCAGATATCTAATTTGTGCTCAGGAGTGTTACCATCTAGAATTTACATAACAAATTGCTTTAAAATTTATAGCAGAGTTTATCAAGTTGTCTGTCATACATGTACATTTCAGTTGAGCAATTTTATTTGTATTTGTGGACAATAACTGAGGTGAGGAAAATGTTCCTCTCTTCAACATCAAAAAGAACTAAAACTTGCTCTTGGAAAGTGGAAGACTTAATATCTATACACATTATATTTTATTATCTATCTCTGAGGGTAAATCCAGAGACTACAAATATATGACTAAAGAGATTGGTTTGGTACTCAAGTCCATTTAGAGAAGGTAAGAACAAATTGTGATTTACTAAGTAGATGTCTAATAGCCTAAGCTATTACATTACATCCAAAGTAGGAGAAAACAAGGAATAGAAGAAGAAGCTAAAAGAATCCAAGTGGTCAAAGATCACACAAGCACTGTCCAGGGAAAGAGGCACTGTATCCCAGACTTGGGAAGTTTTAACTCTATGGCCCTGGAAGGTTAACCTGGGAATACCTAAAATGTTCTAATTCTAGTTCTCCAAACAACCTTCCAATAATAATTTGGCCTACTTTTTAACATACTTATATGGAGAGAAGATGGTGATGGCTCAGCTCAGCATCCTGGTTTACAACACAGGTGTATTCTCATTAGACATTAGGAAAATTACTTTTTCATTTTATATAATTTCCTGTGGATTTAGATGATGAACATCCACCTTTGGAGGGGGTTTGGGGTTCTATTTTTAATGCACACACAAAATCACCTATCTGAGTATAAAATATCAAGTAAGTAGTTTGTACTACTACAATTTTGATTATGGTTACCTTATAAAAATGATAATGCTATAGATATTGCTTTATGTCTTTTATTTTGTAAGTGAAATAGAAGTTCAGAGTGATTTCTTTTGCTTTCTTTTCATTGAACAAGGTCTGGGAAGATAAGGAACCTCTTTGTCTACACTAATGTACATGTCAGTTAACCATGGGAGTGTAATTGCTTACCCTAGTTGTGGGTCACTTACAGACATTATTTATTAAGAAAAGATTTAATTTATTCGGACCTCACTGGATTTTAGAGAAAGTGGAGAGAGAATTGAAACAGACTAAAAAACTTGAATCTGAAGCATTTATACATGAGATGAGGCTCTGAGTAGAATTTGACACTCTTCAAATGTCTCCCCACAGTGTGCAAACGTTCACATTGACATTTTCCCTTGGGTTTTTATTTTCATTATTAAGAAACAAAAAGAACTAAGAGAAATAATATTTTACACTCCACAATTCCCAGCACGACCTGAGTGGTCAGAGAAAGAAAATAGCTGGAACACAGTATTTATTAAACTAACTGTATGCTAAAAAGTGTGCCAGGTAATTTTAGAGATATCATGACTCTTCAGCCTCTCAATAGCCCTGTGGCTTAGGCGTTATTATCCCCATCGGTAGAAGATGGAAATGAGACATAGGAATGAAAATGCTTGCCAAGGAGCTTATAAATGACAAAAGAAATCAGAACCCAAAGGGTTTAACTTACAAGTTTTTAGGCTCTCATGCCCTTTCTTTACCGTAGGTACAATGAGAGTAAAAAATTTCAAATTCATTAGACTGGGGAGACTTTCAAAATCTTGGATCCATTCTACTTACAAATTTTTTTCATCATAAACATATATTTGTGCCCTGATATTATTTGATAAGATTTAAATCAATCCTAAATGGAGAGAGATGAAAGATGGTAAAGAAAATTAATTCAGTTCCAAATGTGTTTATTGAGCATTGGGTGTATACAAAATATTTTCTTAGAGCTCCCCTTGGAAAAATATAAAAGGAGAAGTAAGAGAAAATATTTCACCTACCTTATCCTTTGTTGACTATAGTTTTATGTCTTTCAACTGCTTTCATACAATTTTATTAATTATAATGTAATTCTGATGATGACAATGTTCTATCAATATGAGCAAAGGAAACTGAATATTAAACAATATCAAATGGCTGGTTACCAGCTGCAACCACTGAGACTCCAAATCTTTCTGTTTTTCCTGCTTTTTTAAATACCAAACAATTTTGCTTTGAGTTTGGCTGATTATCTTAATTTTTTAAAGAAACCTTAGGAAAATTGCAGAATATCAGAGTTCTCAGAAAATGTCTTAATGGACCAAACAGATAGAAATCAGAAACATGTAGATTCTATTTCCTTGAAGTAATCTGTTTTCCATATAAAAGAGAGGATTACTCTGTTCAACGTGAATATTGTCTATATCCCCAACGATACCATGAAAGGGTCATTCGGAAAGTTTCAAACTTAACAAGCTTAGTATAGCCTAGAGAGAGAACAAGGTATATGAGGTCTGTCCAGAAAAAAGTCCAACCATTGTTAATATGAGGAGAATGGTTTATACAACATTAGTGTAACCTGGCAGCCAAGGAGTGTGGCCTGCAATGTGCAAGCATGAACAATGACAACTTCACTGTACTGGTAAGTGGGGTGGTAGATGCCTTTGAGTGAGCATGTGTACTGGGTGACCATCGCATTCAAAATGACTGAGTGAGTAGAGCAACAGATCTGTTTCAAATTTTATATTAACCTTGATGATTCCTCCACGGAAACTATTTGGCTGATTCAGAAGGCCTCAGCTATAGGCAACTGGTGATTGGCAGCTTCATCACAACAACGCACCTACTCATTACATCACATCTCATGTGTACTTTTTTTGAAAACTATCAAATCATTCAGGTGACTCAGCCTCCCTACAGTGCATAGGTGGTGCCCTACAACTTCTGGCTTTTCCCCAAACTAAAATCACCTTTGAAAGGAAAGAAATTTTAGACTGTTGATAAGATTCAGGAATATACAACAGGGCAGCTGATGGCAATTGGGAGAACTGTGTGAGGTCCCAAGGTGCCTACTTTGAAAGGGACTGAGGTATCACTGTCCTATGTACAATGTTTCTTGTATCTTCTTCAATAAATGTCTCTATTTTTCATATTACATGGCTGGATACTTTCTGGACAGGCCTTGTATATCAAATTTGACATAAAATAGTCCATGTGGGTTGCATGTTTAAAGCATTATATTTTCTCTTTGTAATCTAAAATTCATAAATAAAGAGTATCATCCTTTTATTTTGAGAATATCAGTAAAATCACAGATGAGTCTTGTGGTATAGTTTTATGTTCATGTTAATGACAAAAATCAATTGTTTATATTAAAGACAAAAATGATCGTTCTTAAACATTTCCATCTGTGACAAATGACATCATAGATTTTGTGAGAAAGTGAATAAATCAACAAATACTGGAGTGTGAATGTTCATAGCAGCACTAATCACAATAACGAAAAGCTAGAAACAACCCAGACATCACTAAATGGATGTATGCATTAACAAACAGTATATATGCAGACAGTGGAGTATTATTCAGCCGTTGAAAGGAATAAGGCACTGATACATGCTATAGTGAGGATGTACCTCAAAAACATTATGCTAAATGAATGAAACCAGACATAAAAGGCCACATATTGTATGATTTTATTTATATAAAATTTCAAGAATAGGTAAATTCATAGAGACAGAAAGCAGATTAGTGGTTGCCAGGGGGTGGGGTGGAGATTTCATCTGGAGTTAATAAAAATGTTTGAAGCTAAATAGAGGTTATGAATACAAAATATTGCGAACAGATTGTCCTACACACACTGAATTATATATTTTAAAATGATTAATTTTGCATTCTGTGAATTTCAGCTAATTTTTAAAAATGAGGATGCTGTAATTACCTTGTAATTCGGGTATAAACTTGGATGCTAAAATGTCATGGCGATGTTATAAGGTGACCACAAAATTGTTTTTCCAAATGGGGAAAATATGAAAGTAAAATGAGGATGATATTAATTATTACTCTGGACCATCAGGTTTAAACTGGGACTATTCCTGGCAACCCAGGACATATGGTCCCCCTATTTATAAGGTGGACATCCCAAACTCCAAAATTTGGTTTTGTGTGCATGAAATTTCTTGGTAATTGGTTTTAAAATTTTTTTTAAAGAATACCTGAGTTTTACTTATTGCCCTTCCTGCCTAATTGGAGGAATTTATTTTCAGTCAGTATTAGTACTTCCTAGATTTAGCTCCAAATTGGGAAATTATATGTAATATGTTTAGTAATGATTAAAATACTGCATTAACTTACCTTTTATTTTATTGCATTATAGTATATTTCTTTTCATTTTAGACCCATTTTTCAAGGACCATATGGTAAAAAGTCATTTTATCATTACTTCTCTTTCTGCAAGTTTCCCTCTTATCTTGTGATTATGTATGAGAGAGAAAAGTTCTTCATGATTCAAAAGGGAATGTAGCTTTGATGTTCTACAATTAGTGGAAATTGAATCACTTTGATGTGGCTGATCTCAGAGGGGAATGGCAGCACAGAGCATTATGGAGGCAGTCCTGTGGATGCCAGCAGTCTCTGTGAATATTCCTATGTCCCAGTGCAGTGTGGATGGACATGGCATAAATGCAGTAGATACCCAGGCCCTCAAGGTCTTACTTGGACTGGATGATGAGCGAATGTCAGTGCAACCCGAAAATGAAAATGAGTTAACCTTTCTTATATCCAAACCATTATTTTACTCTTTAGATAGCCAGGACCTTGTCTCTCTATCCATCAGGCATAGCATGTGAGCATTTCCCATGACCTTGGATAAAGTTGTTCTCCTTAATCAAGGGCAATCATGGAAAGAGACTAAGGTGAGAACTTTCAGCTGTTATTGTGCCCAGCAGCTAGGGAAAGAGGAATGACAGTATGGAGAGTTGGGAGCTGGGCTGTGTGCATGTATATACAGTATCTTTAGCTTTCAAAATGAAAGAGCCATGAGGCCATGTATAAAAGATACACTTCGCATGCCTAATATGGTCTAGCAAAAGGAGTCAATTAATATTGGTCTTTTGAATAAATATGGGACCAGGAATTCAGAGGAAGCTAGATTTAAACTTCCAGGGGGAAAGTCATGGGTAAAGACTCATTGGTGAAGGTCTGATAGAAAGAGGGGACGCAGCTAACTTCAAAAAAAGGGGGATTTTAATAAAAAGCAGTTGTAGATAAGGGACGTGAGTTGGTGCCATGTTGTGTTTGCCCTTGAGAGCCAAAGAGAAATAATGTCATAATTGTTAGAAAAATTTTCTTATCTCTCAAGTGAAAGTAGAAAAAGAGGGCAAGGGCATTTGAGAATATTTATTTATAAAAGAGAACGTATGTAGAAAGATTGTGGCCTGAAGGTCCAGTTAACAAGGCTGCTGGAAGTAATCTCAAAGTAAGGTGGGTAGGTGTGCGTGGTGTAGACAGCAGGGTGATGTAGAGAAATTGGCAGTTTTGCGTCAAGTGCTGACCTGGGGATATCAGAGCTGACAGAGAAATGCAGGTCAGAGACCACCCAGCCTTCATAGCTTAAAGTCTGGAGAAGAGTATAGTTGATGGGAACTGGAAGCAAGAAAACTTGGGTTTGGGAAAGATTAGTTCTATTTTGGATACACTAAGATTGAGGCAACACAGAATCCTCTTAATAGAACCTTGACATGTCAGCACTAAGCAAGGAGCTCCAAGGGGTTCTCATGCTGGGGACCTGCCACTTTCCCTATAAACCTGTAGGTCCCCTTCCAAATACTATTCCTACCTCAATAAGGTTGCTACATCCAAGTGGGAAAAGTGCCTTCCATCCCATCATCTGTACCTGCAACAAATGCCAATTATAATGCCCTTAAAAAGACTTCAGTTCCAAGTTTTATTGAGTGAGGCCACATGCCCAGATGATGAAGCTTTGTTCCTCACAGACTGGATGGCTGCACTTCACCAAAGGGCACAGTGATTAATGGATGGCCTTTACTTTGTTAAGCTTTGGGAAATCGGAGGAGAATAAGAACCATTTATGTATTAAATAAATGATAAAGATATTATTTTTTGCCAGACATTAGATCCCCAAATAGAAATGCATTAAGCTCGACTATGACTTCCAAATTATTCTCTCCAGGGGTAGAGAGATTCTGGGAAATAGTTATCAGGGTTCAGATATGTCTGGAAATAGACCTGGTAGGGACATGTCAGCTGAATGGATGGAATTTTTGTTATTGGTCAGCCTGAGTAGTCAGCAAACAATTTTAATGAAGTCCAGGTCAGAGGTTGAGTCTCTCTCTAGGTCAGTTAATTCTGCTTTTTCTCTGATAGTGGAATTAAAAGCCAACTGTCTCACAGACTGGGAAATCCCACAGTGAGAAAATATATGGATGCTTTATAAAAGTATAAAAGGAAGTATATGAAAAATGTTAATAGTGGTTAATTTTGGTCATTAAGATTAGGAACACATTTTATTTTCATCTGCATAGCTTTGTAGTTTTCACTCTAAAGCAAGCATGTATAATTTTTATAATGATTTAAAAGGCTAAAGTAATTTTTATTGATGTAGTCTCTTTAAAATCCCTCTCTTCTTGAAAACAAAAACAACTTATTTTACAATGTTTTGGCTGAAGTCTAAACTTTTTAGATCATTGGGGGAAAAAACCTACTGATTTCAAGAAATTCAGAGTCTTTAAAAATATTTTGTTTTAATTTTTCATTTGATTTTTTAAAATAAACATTTCTCAAGGAGACAAGTCTGACTCCGAGTAGAGTTCTTCATTACTTTATGGTAGGTCTCGCATCACACAACATCTGGTTACACCTCATTTTGCCAGTAATATTTCATCCAAGACATTTTGTTCCTGTTAGTATCATACATAAGAGGGACTCTTTGTATTATTTTTTATGGTTCCAGCTCTCACATAAGGCAGGCAATGGGGGTTTGGTGGGGTGGGGTATGAGGCCTGGAGAGAGACATCTCCCAGCGGAATGGCATGTGAGCAGCCAAGATGATGCTACATCACTGCCAGCAGATGTTGGGGATAAAACAAGAAGTCAAGTTACCAAAACATTGTTTATGATCCATAATGTTTGATCTGTGGATTTTTTATTGAGGGGGATTCTGGCAAGTAGAAATCATACCTCCGTACTTCAAAGGACCATTCAGTTATTGCCTCATTCAATCATTTCATCAGAATCTGAAATATGCACAAATCAACATTCCAAGTGTCATGGAGATTGCAGTGACAAAAACAAAGAAACAGGTAACAATGGTAACAAGACAAATCATCACTGCTCTCGAAGGTTTTATAATGCACACATGCATTTGTGGAATGTATAGAGGAAGACAAATGTATAAACAGCTAACGGTACTAAAGGGCTGCAATTAAAAAAAAGCCCAATCTTTATATTGCATTTAGTAAACTGATTGACTTTGTTGAGGAATTTGAAAGACAGTAAAGAATTAGAGCTGCTTCTTATATGGTGAATACGATTTCTATGGGCTGAGAAGTGCAGGCGGCAGTTCCAGTGATGCAGACACCGCTAGCGTGAAGTCAGGCTTAAGTCACCAGGGACTTCAGTTTCACTGGTCAAGTTTCTTAATTACATCTGCTCGTCTTCATTTTCATTTCCATTGCCATCATTGTCATTTAAACTTTTGTAATAACATCTTCATAGGAACTTATTACTCAATATAATGTGAGTATTTATTAAGTGTTTTACTATGTGCCAGGCACTGGATTAAGGAATCTCACTTAAGTCTCAGGTGTTATATGTTCTATTATTAGCCTCATTTTACGGAAGAGGACTCTGAGGCTTGAGAGGCTGGTGGAAGAACCAGGGCTTGAATTCAAAGAGCCTGACTTTTAATAAGGTGGTCTCACAGGCCTCTCTGCATCTCAGACCCTCACCTAGCTGTGAAGCAGAGGTCAGTTTACTGTGCCCCCCGGCCGAATCCAGCTGGATGCCTGTTTTTGTGTATAAAATAGGTTGAAACACATTTACACCCATATGTTGACATACTCTTTTGAGTTACAAAGGCAGAATTAGTGCAGAGTTAAATAGCTGTGATAGAGACCATCTGGCCTGCAAAGCCAAAAATATTTACTATTTGGACATTGACAAAAATATCTGCAGTCTCTTGAAGCTTCCTGGTATTCTGTGGATTTAGAATCCTCTAGTATATCTACTTGTTATTGCAAAGAATTAATTCACATAAAATAATGTTCATTGTTTATTAGGTATCAGGTACTTGTAGCTTCTGGGGCAAAATCACTAAACAAAACAGATATAGCTCATGCTCTGTGGAATTGCTCTAGAATGTAGAAGAGAGGGGAAGAGAGACAATGAACAAGATAAGTAAGCACATGACTGCATGAGGTGTTATTAACAATTAATAAATGCCATGAAGCCACTAAGATCAAATGATGGGGTGGGAGGAGTGAGGCTGCTGTGTGTGGGTGATCCTTTTGGTTGTCATGCATGGTCTTGCTGAAGAGGTACTTATGAACGTGAGAATTAGGTATGTGTAGATTGAGGTTAGAGTGTTTCATACAGACCAGAAAGCAAAAGGCTTAGTGTAGGAATGAGTTTTGGATGCTCAAGGAATTGAAAGAAAGTTAGTGGAGCTCCCAGGCAATATATGTGGAGTAGCACGAGGCCCAAACAGACATGCAAGCTGAGTCAGCATATCTAGGACCACCGCCCTAGAAAGTCACTTGGACCTGCATCAACCTTTGGTTGAGGAAGAGAAAAAAACTATTTATTTTGTTTGATGGGAAACCGCTGAGATACACGGATCATTTGTTCTTGCAGCATATCTTAGCCTCTCCTGAGAAATAGGCACTTCTATTATCCTTGGTTTTTCACTACTTGGATTTCAATACCCAACTGAAATATCACATATTATGGAAAATGTTCAGTAAGCGTTTGTTATCTAATATGCACCAACTAATAGGCCAGTTGTTAAATGCCTACAGTAATAAAGTGTTCATTTTTTCTTCCCCTTAGAGATTCGGACTAAAAAAATAGCATGCCTTAACTATATGCAGTTGGGTGTTAATATTAAACATATGGCCAGTGTTTCATGAATCTTAACAAATAACCCAAAAGGAGCTGAGAGTATGTTATTGATGCTGGACTTCCCTGTCTACATAGAGGTCACTGCATTGGATTATATCACTTCTCCAATAATCCTGTGATGTAAGGAGTAAAGGTGTCATTAGCTTCATTTTATAGATTGAAGCAATGAAGTTTGGAGATAAAAAGAGCTTATCTGTGATGACCTAGCAGTAGATACCAGACTAGAGAATTAAGCCCTAACTTATGTTTGAAATCAAAACCCAGTCTGTACTTTGTCTGATACAACGATGGCAACAGAAAAAGTTGTGCTTTGAAAGCACAACTCAGCTTTACACTAAGCTTTTCATTTACTAATATGATTGATTCAGACTGAATGACTTTAAATTAATCTCTGACATTTTGACCAGAATTTTACCTTGGTTAAAGCTGTTTTATTTCTTAATCACACAAACTAGTGGGGTCAAGGAACTCACAGGGGGAGCATATTAAAAATAATTATGTGAACAGTATGTTTTCAAACAATATCCAACCTTCTATTTTCTAGCCTGCATGTAAGGAACTTGGAAGTGGCCACTCTGTCCAACAACAAGTTAAAAAATGAACAGACTAAAAAATCAACAACTTGCCCTGGCTGGTGTAGCTCAGTAGATTGAGTGTGGGCCTGCGAACCAAAGGATTGTGGTTCGATTCCCAGCCAGGGCACATGCCTGGGTTGCAGGCCAGTTCCCAGTGGGGGACGAACAACAGGCAACTGTACATTGATATTTCTCTCCCTCTCTCCTTCTCTTCTCCTCTAAAGATAAATAAATAAATAAAATCTTTGAAAAAAAAATCAACAACTTCTCTTGGTGAAATGAGAACACAAGGAAACCACTGTAAGAACCAGGACCAGGGTGGGAAAACCAGACCTGCAGTGATGAGCTGCTGAGGTTCAGTGGGACCCTGTAAAAGGGAGACCCAGTCCTAAAGAATCCCTCACAATATTGTGAGATTCACCTAGAGCAGGGGTGTCAAACTCATTTTCACTGGGAGCCACATCAGCTGCATAGTTGCCTTCAAAGGACCAAAATAATTTTAGAACAGTATAAATGTAACTACTCCTTAATGCTTAAGGAGTTGAAATTACATTCGGCCCACATAGAAGAGGGCAGGGAAATGAAATTGAGAAATACTTTCGAAGTTCATGGTTAGCAGGCACAGACTCACTAAAAGACTGAGGCCTAAATATAGGACTGAGGAATGCTTCCCCTCCACCCACATGTTATCAGCACATTCATAAAGACCTATATTCAGAAGTTTCTTTTACCCAGTGCCTCATGTCTGGCTAGAAAATAATTGCAAATTTTACCCAATTATGTAAAGGGATCTATTTATATACAAATGATCAATGATCCCATCATTTTAAAGATAGAAAGAATGCTTAGATAATATTTAGCTAAATTGCCTTGCCTCAAAACAGAGGCAATTTATACTCAGGTTAAAAAAACTAAAACATCTATCTTGGGCAATTCATTGTAAGCCTAACTATAACTTCTGTAGGAGCTTGAAAGCAGCAAAAGCACTATCTTTGGGAATCAATCATATCAGTGGACTTGGCAGTGGGAAGTCAGACTGGAGATGTCCTGGCCACCAGACAGAGCTGGAGGGCTGGCATCAGGATAGGCAGTTTAAGAAAGCACTTTGATGAGCCCAGTTGGATGAACAGTCATCTCCAAGTGTATTTAAAATAAAAAATTGGAGGCCTCCGTAAGTAAAGACACACATGACAGCTTCCACAATCATAAAGAGGCAACTGGTCAAAATTTGGGTGAGTGGAGAGGAAGGACACATATAAGGAGATTCTCATTTTTGTGGGTGGTGACAGCAAACCACCTTGCAAAGCCTGCCTCTCTCCTGTCTCCGTGTAGCCTTCTATTTACATAACCTGCCAGTGCTCTCTGTTCTTGAACCCTATATTATGCACCTCTCATTAGACATTTAGCAATAATTTTTAATTATTTTATTGAATGTATTTTGCACATGTGAATTCTCTGCTCCAAATTAATTATAGCTTTTTGAGTACTTTGTAGTCATTAACACTTACTTCACTGATGGATTTATATTCAACTCCTTTATTGTTCTTTGCCTGTGTTTATGAAGGGGTTAGAGAGCTCAGGCAATCACCTGGCTGGAGCAATTGCATTACAGGACCCCCAGCAGGTAATCAGTGATCTTCAGCCCAAGACCGCCTTCTTGGAAGGGCAAGAGGCAGCTGTCTGTCCCTTCCCCCCATATGAGCTGTACCCATGTGTCACTCTTGACATCTGGAGGCAAAGACAAAATATTTTCTGGGAAGAAATTCAGACTTCATTAGATTCTATTTTTGTCCCCAGATCAACAGTTTCTGTGTTTAATTAAGAAGAAAATAGAGATACTGCACAAATGAGTTAGGACTGAACTGACATATCTTGGTGTTATATAAAGAAACATTCATGGATCCTTGCTCCAAAATGAAAAAAAAAAAAAAAAAAAACTGCTCCCAGAATGTGAAATGGAACAAGCTGACTAATTCTTCATTTAGAGATATGAATTATTAATTGGTAATGCATTAATGCCAAACTTAATCCAGTTAAATCTCAGTATTCCAAGACTGTAAAATAGTAAGTCAAATGATAGAGTCCCCTTCCAATGGATTCCTCACGCCTTACTATGCACCCTTACAATTACACTCACAACTTTTCATGAACACGTGGGCATCTGAGAAAGCTTACTTTTGGAGTCAGGAGTCCTAGATGGTAGTTCTGACCACTCTGCTTAACTAGGCATATGGCTTCAGTGTGTCCTTTAACTTGTCTCAGCTCTAAACCTTTATTCTAAGAAAAGAGGTGGTGGATTAGATAATCTCTAAAACTCCTCAACCTGTATTATTGAAATCTGTAGATGTCAAAGTAGCATCTTGAAGTAGAAGTTTCATCTTCCTCCCTGAAATACATGATTCTCTGCAACAAGAACTCGATTCTGATCTTACCTTGCCTTTCTTTTCTACAATCGAAGCTCAATCCTTATCTGAAAAGTTACTGGCTTGCCCTTGATGGCGTGGCTCAGTTGGTTGGGTGTTATCCTGCAAACCAAAATGTCACTGGTTTGATTCCTGGTCAGGGTACATTCCTGGGTTGCGTGTTCAGTCCCCAACAAGGGAGTGTGCAAGAGGCAACGGATCAATGTTTCTCTTTCACATCAATGTTTATTTCCTTCTCTTTCTCCCTCTGGTCCTCTCTCTCTAAAATCAATAAAAGAAAAAAGTTATTAGCTTGATAAATGGAGGAAATAAGCAAAGCCACTTATCCTGACAATATCCAGCTGGTGTGAGATTTTGGCCTATAGTACATGCTAATTAAATAAAGAAACATTTGTGATTTTTTAAAAAAAAACTTAATTTTTTTATTTAGTAATTAAATGACAAATACTCCTCTCAGATTGTTCTTTGGCTTACTGTGAATTTTGAGAATTAATTAACAATACAATCAGGCTACAGTTGTGCAATGCCAATATGGACATGATTTGAAGAGGCAGCTTCTGTTTTCTATCATGACTTTGTGGGTTGTTGTTGTTGTTGTTGTTTATAGGGGGGCTGCACCCTAATGAAGAGACTGGGTCTTTCAATTTGTCTGTATAAAATAATTAAATGAGTTTGTGGAGTCTTGTAAGGTCTGCACACAACTCAAAGGTACATTTAATGGTGCCTTGTCTAGCCCCTCACACAGGCATTTGTCTTGATTAGATTTCTTTAATCGTTTGCTAGAAATGAGGAACATAAAGTCAGTTTGGGTTTTGATGATGTCCATATGTTGAACACTTTTGAACTGGGTGATAATAATGCCTCTTGGGTATGGAACCAGCTCATCTGATAGACTAAGTTCAAAGTACGTTAATGCCCTGAAGTAACAAGGGGAGGTAAAACTGAAATGTGGCTTCTCTTTCTTTCTGCTTTGAACATTAAGGTGGCCAAAAGAACATCTTTAAAAACTCTGTGAATTTTTTACATTTGGATTTGCTAACTTGGTTTTTCTTCATTCTTTTTTCTTCTGCCATGCCCTTACCCTCCACTCATCCTGTTCTAAAGCCCCATAGAGCAGGTACCTGCCTTCACTCTGTCCTGAGTGGTGATTGGAGGAGAACAAGGAGCTGCCAGAGAGGTGAGCACTCCTGGGAACAGTAGGCAGGGGGCAGGAGTTAGCAGTGTGATGAGAAAAAGCTGATGGCAAGGTTTTGTCCCAGGCTATGCTCTTACCCAACAGCGAAGTTCAAGCACCAAAGAGTGAAGCTCTTGGTCTTGGCAGGGTACCTGGCAAGAGGTCAGGGCCCTGTCACTCCCTGATTTAGCCACAGTTACCCCTTTGGAGGAGTAGTGGTTAACATTCTCCTTGAAATCTCATCACTTCTGTTGCACAAGGCAATTGGATAAAGTTGAACAGTATTGTAATGCAGCTCTTTCCAAATATGTGTTTTTATTTTATCCTAAAAATCAGCTCCCAGCTATACAATGATATACATGATTCCTTCTAGACATCAAACATCTTGTCCTCCTGATGGCTACAGACATCATGACCTTGACATCAACATGTTGGTTTTTTGGTCAGTGTAGTCAATGGATAATCAGTAAACATAAATGTCTTTCAAAAAATGAAAGTCATTAAACTTCCATAATTTTACCAACAGGCACAATCTAAATTATGAGATCCAGTGAACATTGAAATAAATTATATTATTCTCCAACTTTTAATTCATCCTAGTGGTTTTATAATAACACCTTGTTTTATTCACTTTTGGTGTTACATTTTTTTTCTGAATCATTTTTATCTTGATACTCGGGGGGAAAAAACCCTATGAAAAAGGCACGTTATGTTTCAGTGTCCACCCCCATTATCGCTCCTGCTACAGATCTGATCATGTCCAGGTTCTCATTCATTCATTCATTCATTCATTCATTCATTCATCTCTTCAAGAACATTTATCACAACAATTATAATAACAATCATAAAAGGTACAGTTTCTGAGTCCCTAAATTGTACCACACTGTGTTTGAAATGAGAGAAATAGAGATGAATCAGTCACAGTTCCTGTCCTGAGAAAATATGACATGTAATGTAGGAGACATCCGCGTAAACAGTGGCATTGACCTGCATTTAATGAGAGATAACTAGGAAATTCAGGAACACAGAGCAAAAGTATTTAGCCCAGCCTCAGGATCCTGCAAATTTTTGGAGTGACACTGTTCAGGAATCCCATGGATTCAAGGTTTTACTATTTGGGAGTAAACAGTGATTTAAAATACTGTCCTCTCATAGAACTTGCAGAGTCTTGGGGAAAGAGACTGGTGAACAGGCAAGTAAACCTCTGTTCTTAGGTGGGATATGTCCATATATATATGTGTGTACATGTATACGTATACATATACACATACATACACATATATGTATGTATGTACACAGACACATATATATGGAGACCAGAGGAGAGGAGACCAGTCCTCTCCTCTCATACACACACACACACACACACACACACATCCTACCTAAGATAAATATCCCATATATATATCCCATTTGATCATACATCCAGCCCCACTTTAAAACAGAGGTCAAAAATGGCTTGGCAAAGAGGGAAAATCTAAGCTCAAGCACTGAGAATCTACAGAACTCTAAGTTACGTTAGGAGGATGAGCAGAAGAGCAAAAAGTTTATTGCAAGTCTCAGGAAGCAAGTGTTGGGCATTTTCAGCAAACTACTGTACAAAGTCATGCTAGACTTCTTCATGGCTGAAGTCTGAAATGTAAGGCAAAAACAGGCTGAACTGACAAACCGGTATGGTGATTGGGCAGATTACAAAATGACTTATACATTATTTCAGGATGTTTCGACTGTATCATGAGAACAAAGACAACTCTAGAAGGTTTTCTTGAGCACTTGTTTGGCGGTCCTAGCAGGGGATCTGCAGCTACTCGTATACCTTTTACTGAAGACCGGTCCGCTCCTCTAAGTTGGGAAGATCGTCCTCTTCAACAGAGTGCTAATCGTCAGGAGGGATGCACAAGGATCAATGAGGGAGGAAGGGGACACTCCTCTAGCCAGCCAGATCAGCCGAATTAACCGTGGAGATCAATGGGGTGACAGATGTTACAGCCAGATGGCCCTCATATCCTATAGAAGGTTTTCTTAAAAGATGATGAACACAATCACTGTTTACTAAAATACTTTGGGCTTTTATGGCTAAACTGGAGACCCCAGTTTTCCCTCAAGTTCATGCTTTGGACCAGCTCCCACAGCTTTGCTCCTTAGCTGTGGGCTCTTTGTGCCACTTCCACGGAACGGTTTCTTTGCTGAAAATATCATTGCATGATTATGAGGGATTTTCCCCCTCTCCAGCTTTGGAAGTTATTTTTCTGAGACATCTCAAGCAAAGAATCTAGCTCCATTTTAGAAATAAATTTCTCCTTCTCATTTATCATGTATGTAGGTGGGCGAATGTCTTTTACAGATTGGTCTTAGATAGCTGCAGATGCCCTCTGCATTTATAGGGTAGAGTAACATAGTTTCCATGTCCCCAACCATGGAAGCAAGTTGAATGCCCTGGAAGACTGCTGAAGGCAGGATACAAGGCTTCCCATTATTAACCATGTTTCTAAGCTTCTGTGAACATGATGCTTTAACATCTGCCCTGCATGCCTATACTGAACACATCCTGTTCTGTACAACTTGACAATATGCCCAAGTCACCTTGCTTTGGACTTCTGCCTCCCTCATCATCTCCACTCCTCAGTATATGACCTCCTCTTGAGGGGTGCCCTTTAAATAGAAACCAACCAATCCAGACTCTTCATGCCACCCCTACCAAAAAAAAGAAAAAAAAAAAAGAAAAGAAAAGAAAGAAAGAAAGAAAAGAAAAATCCTTCTAAGGTTCTCAAACTTCAGACCACCATATGAGTATATTTGCCCTAATTGCCTCAGGTCCAGGTGCCAGACAACCAGGGGCAGCCTCTATGCCCCAGAGCCTGCTTAAATTATTCAAACTAGCCAGTCTTAAATCTGCATACTCTACTTGCCTCTTCCTTCCCATGGAAAGCCCACAAAAGGGGCTTGTCCACAGTTCACGTGTTTCCATCTGCCTCCTGACCTGCCTCAGTGATTGCCCATGTGGTCCCCCCCGTGGCATGTCAAGTACTCCCTCTCTTGGGAATCTGTGAGTATGATCAACAATCTTTTTGACAGTAGTTGTCTGCTAATCTAGTGGCCCACCATACCTAAATAATAATAAAACCAATTAAAACATGCCCTCATGATGAAACTGTTCAGTGTGCTCAGGGCATAATTTGTCAAAGTGCTTTTACACATGGAACCTCCTTTGATCATTTCTCTAATCCTCTGAGTGAAGTGGTTCAGCTGTGACTCCTCCTTATTTTGCAAAAAAGAAAGGCACAAAACCATCAGCTTGTCCACAGTCACGTGGCGATGAGGTGGCAGAGCCAGAACTGGAAACCAGATGCCCTGATCTCATACAAGGCTCTGGGTGTTATGCCAAGCCTGGCTGTTTCCTGAGAAGTCAGAGCAAATAGAATTTTTGTATCATCGGCCCATGAAAATGGAAGCAAATTGGCATGCAAGGCCGTTTGAAATAGTGGCATGTCTAATTAATCAAAGTATGGTCTATATGTAATAAATCAACTTAATTGGATAACAAATGTTTCTAAGTAAATGTTTTTTCAAGACTCTATTAGTATTCAAACAAAAATAATTCATGTGTAATTAATATCTCCAGGCGTATAAAATTATGATAAAAGGAATCCTTTAAAATGCTTGTTCCCAGAAATAGTTAAGGTCTTTCAGTGCAATCTTACTTCATTTCATGAGTCAAACCATTATTATTATATAATATGAAGGTATACAAATTATACAAATGAATTTGTCACTCATTCCTAATTAATGAAGAATTAGACAGGCCATTAGATATAACCAAATCCAAATTTCCTTTATTTTTACATAAAAAAGAAGGCCCATGTTCACTGAACTCCTATTAATAGTAGGTGTTAGATTTAGAACAAGGTGTGGTGGTTTGGATCTTTGTCTGTGGATCTTCATGCTCTCCTTTTGTTAGAACTTACACTTTCACATTGTCTACTATGAGACTTCGATACAGTCCTTAGGAGTGGGCAGAGCTCCATTGTTGCTAAGCCTTACCATGTCAAGCTGAAATGTAAGTCTGACAATTCTGGGCCAAAATGTCAATATATATCTCATGTTTCTGCTCGCCCTCTTGCACTTCTGTCATTTGCTAAGAGAACACACCAGGAATAGCCATTGGCCCAATAAGAACAAGAAAAGAACCATGGAAGAGATCTGAATCCAAACTCCAAGCCTAGCAGGGCTCCAGGCTGTAGACTTGAGAAAGAAAAGAACAGATATTTGTTGCTATAAGCCACTGAATTTTGGAGTGCTTTCTTCTAAGGTATTATTGCAACATTAGATGACTTATATACCAGGCCATTACTTTTCTGTCATCTATTTAAAGGTTTATTTTTATGAATTCAGCTGCATTGTATATGGGGGGGCAAATAAAACCAGAATTTGTTTATAAAAATTTATGTATTTATTCTTAAATGTTTAAACTTCAGTCACCTTCAAAGTACTCTCCATTTGATGCAATACACCTATCAAGATCTTTTTCTCCTGCTCAAAACAGTTTTTTTCACATTTTTAATTGTTGTTCAAGTACAGTTGTCTCCATTTTCCCCCTACCACTCCCCCCACCCCACCCACCTCTGCACCTCCCACCTTGATCCTACCCCCTTTGACTTTGTCCATGTGCCCTTTATACATGTTCCTGAAAACCCTTCCTCCTTTTCCTCCCCATTTCCCCCTCCCGCCTGCCCTCTGGTTACTGTCAGTTTGTTCTTAATTTCAATGTCTCTGGTTCTATTTTGCTTGCTTATTGGAATCTAATCAACTAATCAAAACAGTTTTTGAACTCATTGATTTTGATGCCTTGTAGTGCTTCTGCCGTTTTCATTTCACCTCTTCCACATCAGCAAAACATTTCCTTTGGGGACTTTTTCATCCAGGGAAACAGCAACAGAAAAGTTGCTTGGGGCGAGATGGTTTGACTGAGGAGGGTGGGGCACAGAGGTCATGCCATTTTTAGTCAAAAATTGCTGAACACTCAGTGCAGTATGAGCAATGTGCTCATAAATCACCCACCATAAAATGGGCAAGCACATTGAAAGTCTTCAAAAAAATGCACTGAAGCCAAATGCAGCCTTTCTCAACAATGCCAGCCGGTACACTGATAGAGATGGGTTCCTAGAGCACTCTCCCAGTGGGGAAAGCCCACCCTCCAAAAGATAATTCTAGTTTTGGGGTTTTTTTCCGGGGGGGGGGTCCTTCTTGTATAACATTTTCTAAAGAGGTAGAAAGACCCTCAGAGAAATGTGATCTTATTTTAACTTCTTGACCATCTAGTTGAACTAAAAACTGCCAAGTGCAAATTATACTGGGTATAACCTAGAATCTTATGGTGGACTGAAAACAAATCTTTCCTTCTTATCTATTTAGTCGAGAGCAGCCTATTTATAGGCTGAGTAGATCACTCATCTACTTTGAGTTACTTCAGAACTAAGTCAGGCACTAAACCTCTCACAATTGTTCTTCAGATACATTGAATAGATTTTCTTTCCTGATAAATATATGAAACATTTTAACGTGTACATGTGGACAGATTTGTAAAGCACCTAATGTGCCTCTTTATTAAATAGAGTTGTGCAATTAGCAAAGTGATTCTACATCTATTATATCAGGACATGTAACGTTTTATATTTTGAGGGCAGAAAACTGAGATGAGGAGAAATTTGCTCAGGGAATGCAGCTCGAAACTAGCCTGCTTCAAATCTCATGCACTTTCCTCGGTACCTCATCAAAGTGATATAAGGCAGGAAGGAAGCATTGTGGGGTGAGCGCTATGAGCTGGAACACACAGTGACAAACCTTGGTGTTGTCAGGGACCACTATGATGAGTGAAGAAGGCAGTCCATACTCCATTAGTGCAAGCTGACTCCTACACACTCAGAGGACATGACATTCTCTCCTTTGTGTCAATCAAGGTCAAGAAAGGAAAAATGGAATCTACCCCAGATTGTTAAATAGAGAAAAGCAAAATTTTAAAGAAAAAAATTTACTTCTCAACAAATACGTGCTGATTCATTTATGGGGATAAGCTGGTTTCTTTGAGGATAAATTCAAGAGAAAAATGCAAGCATCTTATTAATTTTCAATGCCCTTCCCTGGCAAGTGGGGCAGCAAGTTCTAGGATAAGCTAAAATCATCATTAAAAAAAAAGGACCCCCTAACAGACCTGGGGCAAAGCTTAAACTAAAAATAATTCCCAGTGATTCCTCATTATTTTTGAACTCAGGGGCTTAGGAAGAAGTTTTTACTCGGTACATGAAGAAGGCGTGACTTCTGCGGTAGCGTTGCGGGACAGGGTAGGAGCAGGCGTATGCAGGCTGGCCTCAGCCCACAGATGTCAAGATGATGTCTAATGGCAGCTCCTCTGAATTTCTGAGTGTCACCTGCCTTGTAATTGTGTCCAACAGTACCAGCCAGGGACGTTCCAGGATGTCATGACCACCTTGGAACACACTAGCCAGGGGTAGTACATGTGGCTGTTCTTGTTGTCCAGCACTTTGTCTGACCTCTCACAAGGGTACATATCCAGGAATTTTACAGTATTTCCCACAGCCTCTTCAACTGTCTTGGTGGTAGACAGTGTGAATGTTTCTTGCTTTTCAAAGCCACTCCCTACCTAAGCTGCTTCCATCTTTTGGATATGATCAGCTACAGAGACTTCCAGATCTTTCAGCACATATTCATCCTCACAGCCTTTATTATCCATCTCCCCAGTGGTGGAGTCACATTCCTTGACAGTGAACTTCATCATACACCTGAATGGGCAGGCTAGAGCTGTGGGGGTCTTTCTAGGGCACTGCCACCAGCATGAAGCAGGCCCCAGGCTGGTTGTAGGTTCAGCTCCAGGTGGGCATGTAACAGAGCACCTCACAGGCCTCAGTGATCTGCATTCGCACTGTGACATTCTCCAAGGTCTGGTCATGGAGTGTATCTGTGCAGTCAAACAACCCCACCAAGTGATCAGTAAATACATGTTTGGTGCATGGATGACATACCATTTCTCTGACTCAGTGAGGGCCACAGGCTCAGGTGAGGACTGCCAGAGGGACCCCAGCCCATGGAACTCTGGCACTGTAGCCTGCTACTCCTGGAAGATCTCCTATTGGTATCTGCTACCTTCTCAGGCTGCTTGGCTGCTATGATAGAGTGCTTTCTATTCTTTGCTCTGCCATTGATATGGTGGCCAGGGGCACAGACATAAGGGCAAAAGTTTTTTCTGATGATTCTAGAGTGTACTGCTGCAGAGCCCTCTCAAAAACAGGGTTTAGACACTGTCAAACCATTTAGGATATAACCTGCATTAGGAGCCTTGCTCCAGGGCATTGAGATAGAAGGAGGCTTGGTCCCTGACTTCACTGTCATCATCCCTCACATACCTCTTCAGCAACAACAAAATACTGGGTAACATCTCTTCATTCTGAGCTCCAAGTTTGGCCAGAGAATTCACAGCATGAGGATCTCCTCATGCTCCAAGACCATTCGATTATAGATGAAGTGGAAGTACTTGGAAGGGGGTGTTTGGTCTTGGGCCCCTCCTGGCCCAGGAGATGCAGGGTGTGAGTGGACAGCACAGTGAAATTACAGTCCTTGATGACATGTGTGATAGTCCTTCCTCCTTGTTCTCTGAGTTCTCCTTAATGATCCTGATAGTGCAGTCCACAGTGGCCCATTTATACTCAATGCCACTCTTTCCATAGCATGGTAAACAGGAAGTTCATGAGAACACCATGTTTGTGAGGATACTTCTGACACAGGGCACTGATGGCCTGGACAACTACAACCTTGAATTCATCTGAGATCTCTGACATACAAGAGGAGATCTACTTTATGAGATGGTTAATGCTGTTCTTGCTGCCAGTCTCAAGGAGGTTGGTGATGGCCAGCATGGCAATGCTGTGATTGGAATTTGTGACCAGGTTCTCTAGGTTCAGATGACAGGCTGTCACTGCTTATGGATGCTTCATGGCAACCTTACTGAGGGTATAGACAGTGACATTGTGGAGAGTAGGCTTGGGTGAGCTGCAGACAAGCCAAAGCACCAACACAACCAAGGCTAGCTCTTAGGCACTGCAGCCTGGCAGACTGATGATGGCTGAGGTGGCCTTGGAGACCATCTCATGCTTGTGCAAACAGCTCTCTGTGGGGTCCAACAGTGGGCTGTCATGGCTGTCGTTCTCCTCCTCCAGCTGCTAGGTAGCCCCTGGAATCATCATGCAAGCAGATTTGAGGCCAGGCTGGGTGAACTTGCTAATCATCTTATTGGCAGCCAGGCAGTCATTCCAAAGCACCTGGTATAGGATCCCCAGTGCAAGGTATTGAACCATCATGTCACATTCAATAGACATAGCACAGTGCTATCAGTGATCTGGCAGAAAGCTCTCATGGCCAGGCCCCGGGAATTATCTTTTTTCCCAGCCATGTCCTTTGTCAGGCTACTGGTGATGATGATGACATCCTCTGAGATATAGGGCATTTCCCTGACACTCAAGTAGCACATCCAACAGAGGGTGGGATTGTTGGACTGAAAGTTTGGCCATGGCAAAAAAGGCCTCAGTTGCTTCAGTGGTCCCCAGGTGCTCCTCTGGTTTTTGAGGTAAGCAGTGGTTCCCAGCCTTTTTGGTACCAGGGACCAGTTTTGTGAAGGACAATTTTTCCATGGACTGGGATCGGGGGGGATGGTTTCAGGATGATTCAAGTGCATTACATTCAAGTTCACATCCTACTGTGTAGCCTAGTTCCTAACAGGCCTGGACTGGCACCAGTCCATGGCCCAGACGTCGGAGATCCCTAAGGTAAAGTATCTCAGTGAGAATGTAGGCACACTTCAGAGGGTTGTTGGGAATTTCATTAAATAAATGGGCCTCCTGGAGTACTGAACTTTTCTCAAGGTGCTGGAATGGGATGGAGCCTCCACATGATTCTTTATCTTCCTTGTTGAACCCCTTCACCATGGTGGTGTTGGCGGGGGCACAGAGAAGCAGCCTGGTGCTGGACTGGTGTGGCTACCAGCAGTTAAAACAGAAAAAATTAATATTGAGGGTTAGCTATATTAAAACAGAAAAAATTAATATTGAGGGTTAGCTATTAGGGTACTATAATAGCTGAAAGGGTATTAGATGACAGGAGATGATAAGGTGACCCAGAGATTAGCAAGAGGAAGATACCACTGCCCATAGGTCTGATCAGACACTGAAAGGAGAAAGGTTACCAGACCCTAGAACCTGGAGCCACCTGCAAGAGGTGGAAGCTAGGAAGGTGGTGGTGTCATGAGACAGCTGGGGTCACAAAGACAATACAGCAATTCTTTGATTGGCCACCAGCAACTACAGAGAAGAAACTAAATTATTTCCATTTTTTCCTAGTCTACAATCTCCCACCAGTGCTACCCAAGGCAAAAGCTGACCTGAAGCAAGTTGGCAAGGGTGTCCAGAAAATAGAATTCAGAAGGGCCCATGCTCTACTATGAATAGCAGAGCTGAGCAGGGTAAAGTTAAAAATCTTGCATCTTTATGTAGGCAAACAGCAGGTACAGAGCCTTCCTAGATTGCAAACACCTCAGAGAAGCAAGTTTTAATGGTATTTCTTGTGAGCAGTGCCTGGTTTTACTGGGAATCAGGTTAGGTGGCCTGATGAAGTGGCAGGAGTGGCTGCTGGAGGTGGGGAGTGGAGTGATAAAGAGACACGGCATCAGGATGTATAGTCTGTCTGAAAACAAATTTTGAGTTTATAGGCTGTACTGTTCTCATTTAACAAGCCCTGTACCTGAATTCTATGATTGATTCAAGGGTGTTTATCTCTAGAAAATCTTAATAATCTCTTCTCTACCTTCCTCCCCCCTTAACAAAAAACGAGCACATAATGTATGTGTGTGTACACACAAAGTCATTACAATCAGTGGCACACACAGTCTCCGCAGGGGGCCTGGCACCAGTCTCTCCGGCTGTATCTGATCCACGAAGGAGACATGAGGCCCATCATTGGTCCTGCGTGTTTGGCAGCTTCTCTGAAGCTGGAATCCAGTGTACAAAGAACATGTTAGCCAGGGGCACAGGGATGGAATGGAAAAGTACTCCTGAAAATCTGTCTAATTTCTTTCAGATGTCTCCCATCAGCTTGCTTGTTGGCACGCTTTCTCCTGTTTTCCATTTAGTACCTTTTATAGCCACGTCTTCAAATATGAGTGAAAAAAACCCTTCTTAAAAAGGACATCACCAATCCATACTCATACATATGCATGTCGAGTATACAAACTTAACCATGCATAAAATGCAATAGCATATAAATGTATACATATATGTGCTTTTAAGAAAAAAAACTTGATTACTTTTAACTTAATTAACTTTGATTTTTCTGTCTCGTTTATCGGTGCCTACAGAAGGAAACAATAATAAATCATTTATAAAAATGGCCCAATCCTTTCTACTGGGAAATATAGCCAGCCAGACTTTCTCATAAATTGTTTAGAATAATGTGAATTTACAGTAATTTTTCTCTGATATGTGTGTTTAAAGGAAGAAAACAACAACCACACTCTTTGAAAGATGATTTTATTGGATGGTGGTAGATAGGATTTGCCAGGAGAGGAGAAAGGGGACATGTTGGGAAAATATGTGTATTTTAACAAATAATGATATATGTTTCTACCTTGTTTCCTAGCTAAAGAACACAGATTCTGTCACTAGGAAAACAAAACAAAAGCTAGCCCAGAGGCTAGAAAGGACCAACAAAAATACTGATAGCTGTAAGTAGGTAAGTAAATAAATCCTCTTTTGTCTCTCCAGGCTTTCCATAAGCCTCTCTCTTGTGGTGGTGGGGGGCAGCAGTTGTGGGGGAGGCTGCTTGGGTAGTACCAATGCTGGGTCTCCAAGCCAAATGTTCTGAAACTGCCCCTTGCTCATCAACTGAAAAAGAAGCAACCTTCCAGCCCTGGCCCTTGGGAAGTGCCTCCTCTTGGAAAAGATTTATTCAGAACTCATTATTAAAACATGAGTTGCTCTTCCTTCTAACTAAATCAATTGTTCAAATTAAAAATGCAAGGAGAATGTTCAACTTACCTGAGAGAAACAACTATCCTAAAGGATATAAAACATACTTAAAAAAATACAAATGGATGACACGCCAATTCAGTATCATTCATTTCCGTTCAGGGCCTGTGGGTCTCTTTTGTACCTTAGTTTTATTATCACACTAGGCAATTTGCAAACATTTTCATCATTACATTAAAGTTGTTCATTATGCATTTCTCTTGGATAATGAGGTTTGCCCCATTACAGGGTATCAACCACATTTTTTTAAAAAATCATGAAAAACATTACATGCCATTAAATATCCTTTCGAAAACTCATACTGAGAACTGAATATTCTGTTCAATTAACACAGCTCATTTTATTTAACTGATGACCTAATGCTGAAGATTTAAATGATCTCTGTTTTTCCATTACAAACGATGTTGGGATGATGTAAACATTCTAATAAGACAAATCTCAAAATATTATTACGATTAGTTCTTCATAAATATTCCAAGTACCATTATTACTGGGTCAACGAGCATGCACATCTGTCTTTCAATACACGTTTACAGCTTACACCCAGGAAAGCTGCAGAATTTTTTTTCAAATCCACTTTTATTTACTTTTCAATAAGTATAAATCCTCAAAGGATATAGCATTGCACAAATTCTGTGCCCAATGGCCTTAGGAAGAATGTTGCTTTGGAGTTTGGCACGAGCCATGCCATGGTTTCTGGGAGCAGGAGTTACCTTCTCAGGTGACTCTGGTTTTGTTTGGTTTGTTACCAGGCAACACTGTGATGTTCTTTGCTTTGGACACATTAGGCCATCTCTTGTCTAGATTGAATTCAGTTTCATAGTGAGCATAAACACCTTTAATTTTAAGAAGAGCTGTGTGGTCCCTCTGTTCTGGAGACCCCGCTTATAGCTGGCAAAAATGGCCTTGGACCACCGCAGTCCAGATGTACTTGTTGTTACAAAGTTCTGCTGCCAGCAGCCTCCACAGGCTTCAAGACAGTGGAAAGAGCTGCACCGATTTTCATTCCCATTAATGGTAGAAAAGTGCTCATTTATTTGCTCTATGTTTACCAACTGTGAGCATTGTCATTTATTATTTTAATCTTATTTTTAATATGTATCTTGATTTCTACTGAAATATAACTTTCATATTAATGTAATCATCATCTGTATGTACTGACTAATAAGCTCTTATTCATATTGTTCAGCAGTAACACTAACATAAATTTGGGCCCTGTGATCAGGGTTTGGGGTGTAGAGGTAAAGGAGATAGGCAAGGACCATGCTTACAAGAAGCTGGCAGTTAGTCACCGAAGAGCATGCTATCACACGGGCCTTGAAGGACTTAAAAGGCTGATGAGGGGATTTAGAGGGACAGGGAAGGGCCCACTAATATAGAAGAGGCAGCAATTTATTTTTTTGCTTCACTGTTACTTTTGATTTTCAAGTGCCATTCATCTATTAAGAATATTATTATTTCCTTGGTGATATACTCAGAAAGTACTTCTAATTTGCTATTATTTGTCTTTTATTTTTGCTTTAAATTTTCCTCTTGTCAAATTTGGAAATTAATTCCCATATAATTTTGCTGTTGGTCATACTTGGAAAGGTATTCTCTGCAACAAGGTAGTAGAAATCCTTACCAACTGTTTCTCCAGTAACATTCAGGATTTTTTATATTGAAATTTTTATGTGGCATGTATTTTATAAGATAATACTAAAACACTTTCTGGGTTTTCATTTTGTTTTAGAGATTCTGTTTTAACCACAAATGCTGAAAATTCACTCAATATTCAATTTTAATGACCCATTTTTTCAGTGTTTGATGAAAATTTATGTATACTAAATTATTACTATGCTTTCTGCATTTTTAAATTTTCTTTTTTATTTACAGGTGCTAGTACCAGTCAGCTTTAATTATCATAGCTTTATATTTTCTTTATTTTTTTTTATGATTGATTTTAGAGGAAGAGAAACATTGACTTGTTGTTCCACAAACCTATGTACTCATTGGATGATTCCTGCATGTGCCCTGACAAGGGACTGAGGGATTGAACCTACAACCTTGGTGTATTGGGTTGACATTCTGAACAATTGAGCTACCTAGCCAGGGCATAGTTTGATATTTTCGATTAACATTTCATAAGACAAGATCTTCCTTAACATATTTATGTTTCCAAAACTGCTTTTATATTTAAATTCTAGGTATTTTTATTTTAATTGCCTTAATATTCTGTATCAACTGTAGCGGAGCTGATACATTCTCAGTATGTGCCACCACAGATCACAGTCATTCTGATGTGTAACTCTTAGCTGGCTCAAGATACATCGTTATATTCCGACCTCTTTTACCTCCTATCATAGCACTACTAGTCCTTGTTGATATTACATGTTGATAAAATAAAAATATTAAATTATTAAGTAGCAGACATTTGATTTCTAGAATAAATATTGGCATATTCACTTAAAGGCTACTATTTATTGTCAACTTTGTATTTGATCCGAAATTATTCTCAATTCATGAGTTCTTCATTTGTCTTCATTTCAGAGTGATAAAGTATATGTTTCCATAACTCCTTCCATATGGAGCATGCATGTCCTGTCTTTTGTAATCTTGAATGCTTAAAATCATCTTGTTTCTCCCAGAAATGAAAAACATGGCTGACCATGCAAGGCTTGGTCTGGTCACAACCACTTTCCTTCCAATCCCGTGACTATTTATTGCTTATTTTTGATATTTAGTGGTGCAAGGAAAGAATCCAGCCTTTATTAATTGTTATTATTATAACCCTCATCATCATTTGCTTTAAGTATTTTAGTTTTGGCTTTATATGATTTTATTTTTTAAGTATATTTTATGATTATGCTGTTACAGTTGTCCCTATTTTTTTCTCCCCTTTCTCCCCTCCTCCCTGCACCACCTCCCCAGCCTCCAGCAGGCCCCACTATTAGTTCATGTCCATGGAACATGTAAGTTCTTTGGCTTCTCCATTTCCTGTACTATTCTTAACCTCTCCCTGTCTATTTTGTGCCTACCTTATGTTTCTTATTCGTTGTACCTTTCCCCCTATTCTCCTCTTCCCCCTCCCCACTGATAACACTCCATGTGATCTCCATTTCTGTGATTCTGTTCCTCTTCTAGTTGTTTTCTTAGTTTTTGTTTTTATTTTTTAGATTCAGTTGTTTTCTTTTCATTTGAAAATTCAAAAAAAGGAAAGCTTGCATTCTGGTACCTCTTTCTTCTTTAACATTTCTTGGTGCATGGTAATTGCTAACTCGGGACACAAGCATTTTTTTACCTAGAAAGTGTTGTTTGGGCAACTGTTTAATCATTGCCTCAAATCTGTTCAGGTGTGCCTTGCTGAAACTCTTGCCTGTTATAGGAAATTCTGCATCTGCCATTCACATATCTCATCTCTCCTCTAACCATGGTCAAGGTTGTCACTTGACAGAACTATAAATTCTTCTACATTACCTAGCTGCTCTTCACTGCTTCTTAATTTGACAAATAAAATTATATTTCTGTGCAATTTTCATGATCTCAGATTATTCCTCCTTTAGAATTGCTTACTCTGCTCTCTTAGTTACTCCACCCTCTTGAATCATCTTATAAACATATAAAAACTATAAAACATATAAAATACATATGCTAAATTTTCCTCTTACTAGCTTTAGGAAATATTTGTCAGACTGTTTCTCCAACTCTTTACAGGCATTTTCCTCTCAAATTGTTGTATCATTTTGAAGACATTTTGATTTTTCTCTATTTTTCCGAGAGGAGTGATTATTCCAATGAAGTCTCCATGCTCTGCCAGCCAACTTTTTGCTGCACCCACATGCGTTTAGGACCTATTCTACAGCACTCACTTTATACTTGCTGTGACCACAGGATCCAGACAGAAGCTCTTGGCTTAATGGAGTGGATTCCTGAGAAAAAATGCATTCCAGCTCTGTTTCTTAGCCAATGCAGACGTCAGCTCATAGCAGAAGAGGCCTGGTCTTGATGATTCAGTATTCTCCCTGTCATCCCCTTGATGATTATTCCCTACAGGAAGAAGTTCTTCTACAAAGGTAGAACTTTCTGTTAATTGCAAGGCAATATTTCCAAGGAAGTATAGCTTCCTAGCTACCGTATTTTGCCATGTACAACACACAATTTTTTGGTCCAAATTTTTGAGAGAAAAATAAAGATGCACATTATGCAAGAGCATAATTATTACATACCATAGGTATAATAATGGGCACAATAATCCCATGTATAATGTGCACAAAAATGTGGGTGAGCATTTTACATGGCAAAATATGGTAGTTTTCTGCTAGCTGATTGGGATAACACTATTGTCTGCTTTCCCTTTCCAAATTAAAGGTGTCAGATTGTAACATAATTATCCCTAATTAATTACTAAGTACACTGATCTTTAATAAAAGAGAAATATAAATTCTTTTGGCACTTTTTCAAGCAGAAATTCCTCAAATTTTTGCACAAGAATGACATTACCTTCCAGGGCTGCTGTAGACAATTTTTTCCCTTATTTTCCCCATATTTATGGTCAATTACATGGAAATTATAGAAACAATGATATGGATGTTTGGTAAATGTTGCCAGGAAATACCAAAGTCTACAATCTATTGACAGAGAATTATATTTCTTGAAATAAACACCAAACTTTTCAATAATTCTAATAGGGTGATGCCCTGAGGTAGTCTGAATTTATGAAAGTTGATAATAAGACCTTTTTAATCTATTATTAATAACAATGCCTGGACAGTAATAACTTTATAGATGAAAGAATAATACATTCAATCAGCACACACTTATTAAATAGTTATGGTATGTCTTACTCAGGGCAAGTTGTAAGGAATTCATATATACATATATATATATAATGAAACCATAAGTTTTTCCTGAAATCCATTAATTATCTAGTTACAGGAAACTAATATTTTAATGAAATAATTTATAGATAACTGTATATTATCAGATGTTGAAATTATTTGATTCATAGAATGTGTAAGTTAGGGTATGAATGTAGTAAGTAGTAAAATAATTGGGAAAAGGGGAACTTAAGCTATACCTTGAAGGAATCATAAGATACAAATAGGTTAGAACAGAAGAAAAATTCTACCTGGTGGAAAGTGTACTTATAATAATAATTATTATTGCAACTGACACCATCATGACTCACTATTTCCTGAGCACTTTACTGGCATCATTTTATTTAATCCTCTCAACCATTTCTGAGCTAACAGTAGTCCTAATTTACAGTGAAGAAACTGAGGCTCAGTGAATGATAAGGTCTGGATTTGAATGCAGATTGGTAAGTATTCAAATCGAGACAAGTAAGCTTCCAAAGCATACTATTTTAACTGTTTCTTATGATTCCCCAGGAACAAACAGCAATTGTTGAAAGTAAATATCATGTATGTGAAAAATAATGACGAATTCAGTATAAAGATGAAAGTAGTGAGTCACTCCCGGAAGGACCTTTCAAAGCATCATTGCATCAACGGCATCTGAACTTAAAAAACATGAATGTCATTCACATCCATAGGAGACAGTCTAAGTAGGCAGTTTACCAAGAATTTTCAATTATTAATATACCATTTTCCTTCACATCTTACCTCTCAGAAGATTTCCACTGCCTTTCTTGTACGAGGTAAGTATAGCAGAGACCTGAAAAACCTACAGAAAGTGTCTGGAGTAACTAACTCCTAGGAAAACAGCATTGGCCTCGCTTTGGGGAACTGGAAAAAAATGAGGAGCTGAAGTTGAGAGAGTCCTGTACACATTTGAGCTGAACTTCTTTGGCATTTACTGAGTTCTGAGACCAGAGGGAATTGGAAAGGATTTATTTTTATGGCTCTTTTCTTCCTAATGGTTTAGAAGTACTTTTACATTTTATAATGAGTGGTTGAATGCTACCTGGAGAGACTGAGCCAGGCCTCTGTTCTCAGGAAGGCTTTGAATTCCACTAATTCTATGTAGAGAGTGGAAAAAATAGAGGTGTTTCATAAGTCGTCTCTGACTCCCTGAAGACATGGCAAAAGACGTCAATATTTTTTCTACTGGTTCTGATGACTCTTGCAGGATCTTTCTTTATCTTCTCTCTTCCACTCTTAGCCCTAATCTGGCTGGTTTAGGTTTGCTCTGATTTATGCTTACAGATTCTCAATTTATTGCCACAATCTCAGAGTGTCCATATGTGCACCCGTCTTGGAGAAGGGTAAATCTCCATGATTTTGAAAGATGTTTTTCTGAGAGAGATGCTCTTGACAGCATCTCTTACATGTAAAGATAGAACATCTGCTAGACATTGCTAAATTATTACATAATTATTATTTACTGAAATATTAGTAGTGCTAAGTCTATTTTCTCTAGTCCTTTTCTCTATTCCCTTCCCTAGATATCGCCATGCAAGTTTCCCAAGTTTTGTATTTACTCTTTATCTATATAGGATTTTAGGCTAAGGTGCCCAGATTCTAATCTAACCCAAGATGGATTTTAGTTGGCATCAACATTTAAGATGGTAGGAATCTTATTTCAAGACCATGTCTGGTTTGGGGAACCTGAGTCAATCGCCCTGTCCCTGGTGTGTTTATTGCTCCTTTTCTATAGGCATCCTAATATTTGTGAGTCTTACTTTGGTCCCTCAATTCATGAATCAAAGAGGCACTTACTTCCACTCCTTGGCCTCTTAATCTATGTTAAACTAACCTCCAGTTTGTACCCATGCTACATGTCTCCCTGTCTACTGAAAATTTTCTTCTCTGCTCCTACTCATTTCTTTCCATTTGGGTTGGCTTATATGCACATGTTCTGTTATAAAAGTTGACTGGTGAAATGTTAACTTCACAAATCTCTGCTTAGTTTTGTTGAAGGTCATGTGGCTTTGAGAGAAGGTGATATTTTCCTGGTACCTTGCCCAAATCCTATTATTCCTCTCTGGTATTCAAAAGTAGATGATCTTCTCTTTCCATGTTGAAGCTCTGATCCCACTGAATCACTAACACACAGATGCTTGTTAGCAGTCTTCAGGTTGATCCAGAGTTTCAGTTGTCATCAGAACAGAGGTATTGACCCCACTCTGGGCCTATGACCAATTATTCTCTGGGAGATTAATCATGCTGCCTAGAATTTAGGTTCCTTCTAGAAGCCTATCTGAGTGCCTGAATTATGGAAACTGATTTTTACAAACCCGAACACTACAAATCAAGAATAAAAAAATATAGTATAAATTTAAAATACAAAAAAAACACTTTTAGCTAACAGCAAGAGATTGATTGTTCTCTTAAACCTTCCTATAAGTCCATCAATATTTTTAATCACCCTAGTTTAATTTAATCTTTGAGCCTTTATAATACTCCGTTTATCACCCTTATAGTAATTACTACATTACATGCTTTCTATTATTACAGGTTTTCTATTGTCATTACTTGTTTCTATGTCTTTTCTTGTAGGGTAGAAGCTTCTTGAGGGCATTTTATACTCCGGCATTCTCTCAAGCTATTGACACTCCTTTCCCTTGGCTGAAACTCAAAGGCAAACACATACAAAATGCTCAGAAGGGTCCTCATTACCATCCCTACCTGCAACAAGTCAATTGTTATTCTTCTCTCTTCAGATGAGTGCATCTCCTAGCACTCTCGAAGAAAACCACTAATCCATTCTGATGGGCTCAGTTTATATTAATATGTTCAATACTATCTGATCCTCTATAAATACTATGCAAAATATTAACTTATTCCCAACTCACAACCTTTCCTTTCTGTGTAGTTTCAAGCCTTGCTACTCTCTTCCAGACATTTTTGTCAATAAACATCTCACTTTCAGTCACTTGGACTATAACTCTGCAGGAAATTGGAGCCGGTAGGAGTAAGGCCTTCACATCTCCTCCACTATCTCCAGTCCACATTTTATCCATATTTTCCTGTCTGAATCAAGGATACTTCTCTATTATTTTTTCCAGGGAGAATCTCTCTCTATTCATGCCTTTGATTTCTTTAAAAAAAATTGGACATTTACTATGAAATACCTCATTTTTCTCCCATTAACTTTTCTTCCTCCATGAATAGCTTTCTTTTGCTTGACATATGATCAAGATGTCCACATTCTTTTAAAACCATCTCCTCCACCCCACTGTCCATTTAATCTACAGTCTATTTACCTTAAGTAATAAGCAAACTGAATATTATCATCTCACTCCATCCTCTTGTTCATCTCCAGGCCTATACATCAGACTTCTACCCTGACATTCCAGCTGCAGCCGTTCTCACTGAAGGTTAGCGAATATCTGCTGCCCACCCAGTCTCAGAGCTTTCTTTCCAGGGCTTCTCTCTCTGGACCTGCAGGATCATTGGTGTGGAAAGCAATCCTCTTGTTGTTCCACACTTTGAACTTTTCTTTCCATGAAGCTTTATGAAATCACCCACTGGCTTTTTGTACTTCTCTGATTACTTTCTTTCTTTTACTTTTATATCAATTATCACTTTAATGTTAATATTATCTAGGGTTTCATCTTTAGCCTTTTTATATGATATTGATAATAATCAAGATTTTTTGAGTTCTACGATATGCCAGTGCTTGTTCTGAATGGAGTGAGGTTATAATTCTCTCATGCTCATTTATGAAAGTAAAGACTGAAATTTAGGTAACTGTACCATGAAGATAATAAATAGCAGAGCTGGTATGAGCATCTGAGCATGCTGATTCCTCATCTGTTCAAAAGTTTTCATGGGTAATTTTATCCATATCTATGATGCTAAGTATTGTCTTTATTTTCCTGATTCTAAGGTCCATACCTTCAACCCTGACCTTATCTACATTGCAGATCTGTGTCTATGCATGCCCTTTAAATCGAGAGTCCCACTCCACTTTCTTAACTTACCTTTGGCAATAAAGGACGCTGGCCAAATCATGGTGGTGACCCAATGACATGACTCCTTGACTTGTTCCTGCTTTCCTCTCTGCTACAGAATGCCCTAATCCTCATGTGTTGCCCACAAGGCACACTCTTAAATGACTCTTCATTCTTAAAATCTAACCCAAAGGTAGCTAATATGTTCTGTTATTTCTAGCTTTTCTTCACTTTCATATGCAAAATTTTTGCCACATCTGTGTGCTATAGAAAAAACTCATGGACTATAACTTCATTATAATGTGTGATATGACATTGTAGTTTGCTTGCCATGTTTTTAAATAAATAGGGGGTGAAACACATTCATTTGTGATTGCCTTTTACATAGGATAGAAATCAATATGTCTTGCACATAGTATGACCTCAGTAATCATTTCTTGACTGAGTAAGGTGAATATTTCTCCAAAATTACATTTAAAAAATAGCAGCTTTAGGATTGGCCTGTGGTCCATTTCCAGCTGGTGTCTATAGCTAATAGAAGCTTCTGGGACATATTGCCATAATCTCTGAACTCTACCCAATGCAATCTCTGCTATGCCAGAAGTCATTTGATGGAGATAAGCACAAACATTATCAAAATAGCAAGATTAACATTGAATAAGTACAGGACATGAAAAAATTATTAAATCAATACATGTTTTTTCTTAAATTCCAGCTCTTCCATTTGTATATATCTAATCCCTACCTAGATTTTAAAAATCCAATTCAAATATCATCCCTTCTATGAATCTATTCAACAACATGCAGTTGCAAGAAATCTCTTTTATTTTATTTTCTATACCTCTGTGCTCTGTGTCTAAATATCTTTTTCATAATGTATCTCTCTACATCTCACATCTGATTACCTCTGTGATTCTATAAGATAGTGGAGGACCAGATTATCTTTCTTGTCTCTCTTTGGAATTCCTTGTGCCCAGCACAGCTTTTCTCACAGTTGGCACAGTGTTGGGATAATGATTCATATGTGGCTAATCATAAATTCTTCTTTAATTAATCTCAAAAAATATAGTCGAATAGCTGAGACTCATTAAGTCAAGTCAATAAGCATTAATTAACTGTTAGCACTATGCCCATCAACATGCATAGATTCTATGACTTTTGTAGAAGGAAAAAAAAAAGACACAAGATTACTCCCCTTATAGCTTTTTTAAAGTCATTGGAGAGACAGAGTTTTACAAGTGAAACTGGAGAACTGCGTGTAATCAGATGAGTGATTTTTTCCATTTACATCATCACCATTTAAATGATGGAAGGAGATTCTTTCTCTGGTTCTTAATTGTGTCCAATGATTCTGAACTTCAACAGCTGGAAGTGAACAGTGTGACTGACAACAGTCAGTGGAAACTCATGCCTGGGAATGAGTTCAAAGCACTATGATTACCAAGAGCAGGATTGTCAAAATCAAGTTCAGTCCATAAGGAAAGAGCTCTCATCATGAAGACTATCTAGACAGGGGAAGGAGATGAATCAACACAATTGGGGATTCAAGCTGTGAAACTGGAAGCTATTTGGGTGAGGTTTGATGCTGAGGTCACTGTTGAATTTAATGGCTTTGTATTGCTAACAGTAACCATCAGGCAAGAGTTAGGAACAATTTGTCCCACTCTAGGAAGAGGGCCAGTCTAAAGTGCATGTGTGTCCAGAATCCATCCACAAAGCTCCATCCAGACTTCAATACCATTTAGCTCTTGACCTCGGCAATTTTCTCTTGTGAGCTTTGTTTGAACCAAAAATTCAGAAAGCACTTATTGACCTTTCAGACATTGGCTAGGGAATTTATTTATTTATTTTTAAATTATAATTCTATGGGCATGCAACTACTTGTTTTAAATCACATCTGGCCACTGATACAGCCCCATGTAGTTTTTATAAAATAGATATGAAAATACAGAAGGGTTAAAAACTCAAAAATGAGCAAAAGTGCTCCCTATACACTGAAAGTTTATTTCCAGAAGCTGGAAAATATTAACTTTTATTATGAGCCTGATGGATATGGATTATTAGAAACAGTGGTCCCCCTTGTGAAAAGATCACCATCCCTTCCAGGAGGGAGAACGTTGTGTTCTGGTTTACCCCTGGCTCTCAGACTTTCCTCTGGCTTAGAGACCCAGTCTGCTCCATCCAGGAAACTGAATGTGTGTCTTTCCCCTGCCTCTGTATAGGTACTGCTTGTAAACATTACCTACAATGCCACTTATACCAAACAAAAATATGTTTGTGTTCCGATATCCTAACACCTCAGGAGCCAAGCTGATTTAAGAGAATAAGAGTACATGCGTGTTATTACTAGCACATGGATACATTTGTTCACATGTGAAAAGGTGTCCCCCTTTTAAGACACTTTATTTCCATGGTTTGAAAAGCTATTGTAATAAATTAATTTTGTGAGGGCAGGATTCTGTACTGTCATTTACCAGAAAATTTACTTAGTAATAAATAAGGCCATGATGTCTATGTTGCAAGAATGCCCCCTAGATGTTTACAAAGCATAGTTTATATGACTATTCTTGGCAGAAATACCTGACATTTGCAACTCAAACCTCCTAAGTAACTTCTACTTATTTAAACATAGAAAACAGCCAATGGTGTCTTAATTTGTGAGTTTTCTAGCACGATTAGTGTGACATCACTGAAGTCACCTATGATTATCTCCCCCAAGCCTCCTTTCTTAGATTTGGGTACTAAGACATTATTAATGACATCCTAGGGAATCTAAAGGCTCTACTTTCAAAGAGAATATACTCTGAAAATTAATTGTCTTCCAGCACCAATAGTTAATACATATGTACAAAAAATAAATACATGCACATAATATTAAGTAACAGCAAGGGATTACTACCTCACATTGCCTCTGTATGTATGCATACTTAGGAATGTTGTGGAATTTAGTGTTGAAAATTACAGCATACCTGGATAAGAGTAAAAGCCCCTTAAAATGCCATGCAGGTTGGTGGGCAAAATCTACAACTGCCAATATTGGGTACAAGTCTTACTGTCCTTTGACACCAAAATCTAAGCTAGATTTCAACTAAAACAGATTTCAGAGATCTATTACTATACTAGCTAATACTTTGTGCCATTGTTGTTTGTATAACTTAACAAAAATAAGAAGTGATTGGTAGGACCTGACCTAATCCAAACCATTATATTAACAATATAACATGATGTTAACAATATAAATTGTTCATCACTCCAGTTATCTAAGAATACTTTAGTAAAATGCTCTGCAAATCATGTATTGTGATACCAATTTACAATTGATTTTGAGGAGAATTTGATGAAGACATTATAGAAGTATTATTCCTCTGATCCTTGCCTTATTTATGCACATCTCATTTGTTCAGTGTCACTTGTAATGAACATTTATTTCTCAGCTCAAAAAATTTGTGGTCTTTTGGTCTACAACTTCTCAGTTTGAGATTTTTCAATACTTTATTACCTAGATTTTTACAGAAAAACTGTATAAAAAATTTGGCATGGTCACAAATATAGGAAAAGTTCAAAGTGTATTTTGAAAAACATTGAGTACTTAGGACATAGGAAATGACTTTTCATTCTATTCTTTTGTTCCTCTGTCTTTTTCTTCTCTTTTTTCTTCTCCTCTGCCTACTTCTTTTATGTCCGCCCTCTTGCTGTCTCAATTTTGGGTTGTCACTGTTTTCTCCAACCTAAACACATTCCTTAGCAAATATATTTTAGAGATTAAAATAACATGAAAAGTTTAGTTTCTGCCATTAGCTAGAATTCAGTGATTTGGGGCTATACTCCCAGTATCTCCATATCAAGTATCCCACTGGCTGTAATCACCTGATGGGCCTGTTGACTAAAGGGGCCCATGCTTGGTCTTGAGTGGGAGCAACATCCCTGAACCCAATTATTTAGACAGGGCTTTATGGAAGATACTGTGTCTTTGCATAAATATAGCTTCTCTGACGTGATCTGATAGTGAATATTCCAGTTGTAAGAAATGAACCTAAATTATGGAACTATTTCATTGAAGAATATTGGGTTAGTTTAACCAAAAGGAAAAAATGAAAAGTAGGTAGTACAAAAAAGTTATTTAAAGACCTGGATCCTAAATTTTTATTTAGGTAGCTTCCTAAATTCCAGAATTTGCCTTCTCTGTCCCTCCCACCATCCCTTAATCAGTTATATTCTCTGGTGTGCTGTTTTGTCCAATTCATTCCCATCACATAAAGTAGACTGAAAAATGAAAATCACTTTCAAGAAGACCAAGGTTTTAAAGCACACCAGTGCAATAAAGAATCTCCATGAGTTTTCTGCATGCCATTCTGTTTAATAATAATAAATTACTAATTACCACTGCCTATAATGAATAATGATGATAATCAGAATTTATTTTATACCTCAGATGAATATGATGTCTCTTATTATAACAGCATTGTCATTTTTGCAATATTATTTTACCATAGACTTCATTACTGATAATGATCATGATGATTCTGTCAAAAGCCATACCTATTGTTATTTATATGTACAATAAAGCCTGAAAATTACTTTGTTCTTTCTCAAAAAGGACAGCTGAGCCATCCCAAAAGGATTTTATAAGGTGATCAATATGTATCCTTTCATACATCCAATGATATTATGTGATAATTCATTTGTCCATGAATGACAAAAAGATCTGCCATATGTCCTTTATGGCTGTGTCCACTGCCCAATGTCATTTTAATGTGTAAGTCATGGCATTTTATTGATCACTGACTACAGCTTCATGAGTTAGGACAAGTAAAGCAGTATCTTATCCCCATGACCTTGTAGTAAGAAAACTGAATAGTAGGGCGAGTGACAACGCCTATGTTATTGAGTGGATTAAATTTTCATTTAGAAGGGGGGTAATTGTCCTAAGTTAAGGAGGAATCAAACAACACGATATAATAATCTCAAATAATATAATATCCTTCCTTTTAACTTATTTCTTTAAATTTCATGAGCAATAAATATTTATAGCAGATGAAGTGACTTATGACTTTAACATCTAGAAAAAAACTCACTATTTGAATTTTCACACATAGCCTTCAAGTAGTTTACTTCACTTAGGGAAGACCAGATAAATAGATGCAAAACTTGAGCATTATAAAATAGATAATTGATCATTAATTTTAGATTGCCTTCTTCTTTACCTCTATATTGTAAACATGAATTACACTTATGAAGTGATGCAGGAATGAAACAAAATTTCAGATATCAAGACACTTATAATGGACTTTGCAGGATAACATTAGCACAGATGCAAGAATATCGTCTTCAAGATGCAAGGACTCAGTCACTACTATAGCTCTGCAACAAACACGGAGAATGGCCCAAGGTAGAAACTCAAGAAGCCCAGGTGATAACTACATGAATGAATGAGAAGGAGCTTAAATGTAGTAAATCACAAACAAATAAAGAAGATGGAGTGGCTTGAGTTTGTTTTGGGTGATCAGAGAAGCCTCACTTAGGTGGTTTAATTTAGGAATTGAAAGACAAGTGGATTTAGAGAGAAGAAAGAAAAAGTGGAGTTCTCCAGGAGGGCAACAAGAGAAAAGGCACACAAAAGAGAAAGTGCGAGATCTGTCTGGAGTATACTTCGCAGACATTTGATTTGGAGCCCAGGGTGCATATGAGGCAATATTGACTAGACTCAAGTGCAGGGACCGGGAGACGCTTGAGTCAGGAGAGGGTTTTATCTTTCAGGTGTTTGAACACCTGGCTACATTCTTCACTGTCTGTACAGATTGAGAAGTTGGTTTAAACTTTCTGGTCACCAGTGTCCTCATATCTATAATTAGAACACTAAAACTACCCCATAAATTTGTACAAAGATTGAATGAACTAAGGTTTATAAAAGATTAACACATAGTAATCACTTCATAAAGTCTGGCGACTTTGATCAGCACTTTACATATGGTAAATTGGCTAAGTTTTTTTCGTTCCTTTAAAATTTTTATTATGTAATATTTGATACATGGCAGATTATATGTGCTCTGTACATTTTATGAAGCATGATAATAAACCAAGGGCTTGTGAACTGACTATTCATCTTCAAAGCTAAAACAGAACCAACATTTTTGAAGCCCTCTGTGTGCTCCTACACAGTGACAGAGGTAATCATTATATTGACTTTTTAAATAAAATTTTCAGTCATAATTTATATACAATAAAATGCAGCCATCTTAAATGTATAAGTTCATGAATTTTGACAAATGGATATATCTGCCCCGATGCAAAATGCAACAAATGAATACCCACTACCCTAATTAAGATATGAAATAATTCTGTCAACCTAATAAATTCTTTTTTTGCCTCATTACAGTCAATCCCAACCACGTTTTGTCCCAGGCCACCACTGACTTGATTTCTTTTCATACATTCATTTTATCCACTTTAGAATTTTATATAAACAGAATCCTTGTTGTATCTGGCTTCTTCCTCTCAACCTGTTGTTTAAATTTAGCCACCTTCTGTATATCTACAGTTTGTTGATTCTTATTGCAGGGAAGGATGTGCTGTGTAGAAAATATCACAACCAATGACATTCAGGGTGCTTCTAGTTTGGGCTGTTAGGAGTAAAGCTGCTATGAACAGTCATGTACAAGACTTTCTGTAGTTATGTTTTCCCTTTGGTTAAACACCTATGGGTGAAAGGTCTAGGTAAAGTCAATAAATAAATATTTAACTTTGTAAGAAACTACCGAATTGTTTTGGCAAAAAAAAAAATTGTTATTTTTTTGTTTTAACATTTCACTGCCACAAGAAATACATGAGAGTTCTGGTAACTTCATATCCTCGCCAATTATGGGTACTATAGGGCTTTAATTTTAGACATTCTCATTGGTATATAATAGATATCAGTTTGTGGATTTAATTTTGATTCATCCATGACCAATTGTGTTAAGTGAGCATCTTTTCATGTGCTTGTTGGCTGGAAGTACACCTTTTTTTCTGAAGTGTTTGTTAGTAGGGTATTTTTTCCCTTTATTTTTACCAGACTGGGTTTTTTTGGAATAATTGAATTGTAAGAGACATTTATGAATTATGAAGGCAAGTCTTTTGTCAGATGCATGCACTCTGAATATTATCTCCTGGATTGTGATTAGCCTTTTCAAGTGCATGAAGATGTCTTTGAAAGAGCAGACAGTTTTAATTTTGAGGAAGCACAGTTTATTGTTTTCCTGTATGGTTTATGCTTTTTGTGACCTAAGAAAGCTTCGCTTACCTCAAAATTGTAAGGACTCCCCCTTATGTTTTCTCTTAGAAGTGCAATAGGTTAACCACCCCTCTGGTGAGGTAAGGCACTGATTATCCCTATTTCAGAATTATGGAAACGTCATGGAGGCAAGGTGGCGAAAGTCATGTACAGGCCTGTTGGACTTCCTAATGAACGATGCTTAAGGGAGAGGAGAAGGCCAAAAAAGGAGAAGGCCAAAAAGATAGGACTTGAAATTTCTGGTATCTCATCCCAAATTCTCTACCTCTGGGCTGTGTGACCTTGTAGAAGTGCCGTCCCTGTGTTGGGCTCTGTTTCCTCCTTTCTTAAATGAGAAGTTAGAATGGAAAATCTCCAAGTTCGCTGCAGCTCTAATTTTATAAGTAAGCAAAGCCCAGTTTCGTTCATTGTGGGCTTGCGAGGGCCAATCCCAGCTGCCTCTGGAAAGCTTCTCATGTATATTGTAAATGATGTGTAAACTCCTCCAGCCCGGCAAACAGAGGGGGGCAGGCTCTGCTGTGCCATTTCACCCGGGTATGCTGGCCAAATTCCAACCCACGTAATTGCATCCTCAGCCCGCCGCCTTCCCTGCGGTTTCAGTCTGAGTCAGGATAGAGCGTGCGGGCTTCCCGCACCCCAGTCCGCCCTGCCTTCCCCGGCAGTCGAGATCTATTGCACTGTACCATGAAACAAGTTCAGGCCAGCCCCTGGGGTGGATTCTGTGTGCAGCCCCAGCAAGGGGATTCAGGGAGGACGCTTTAATGTGGGCAGCCTTGAGATCAAAGGCTTCCTATCGGTAGAAATATCTCTGGTTACTCCCTCCAAGCACTGAGAAGAAACCCAGGGCCTGGGCAACGCGAGGCATAATGATGTAGGCGAGGACACAAATTGGAAGGAAGATTACATTTTTTGAAATTTTAAAGGAAATGAAAAAATATGGTTCCAGGCAGAAAACACATGCATGCCTGTGTTTATGTCCATGAAGCTGCTGCTCCAGAGGTAACCTCGCTAATTAGATTTTTGTGTGTGATTTTGTTATTAGATCTTTGTTAATGAGCTTGCACCATCTCCTCTTGCCTGCCGTCTCCCTGGGCTGCTCTGGAAATCTGCACAGAGAAAGCGAGGGAGGTGCCTGAGTGGGAGGCACGTGTTCGTTACCCATGCAGCGGTACCTGCTTTACATGAGGCATTTCAAACACGTTGAAAGCCCAGTGAGGCAAATAGGCTGGACATCTTTGACCTTTAGAAGAAACTGATGATCCAAGTAATTAAATGGCAACCTGGATGAAGGGTGGGGAGTGGATGGAGAGCACATAAACTGTTACCTGTAAACTAATTTTGCCTGAGGCCACTGCTATTTGAATAATGATTCACTCCGTTTTTTCTAATTCCTCCATATCCCAGGGTTTTTTTTTTCCAAAATTTTTTTGTTATTTTATTTTCCCATGTCTTTATGCCTTTCGAATAACCTTGTCAAGCATCTAGAAACCCACGATGAAGTTCTGGGTTTCTGTAGCCTGTGCCTTCACTCTCCTGCCCTTTTCTT
>PVKM010004902.1:31368-50310 GCA_004027735.1 Carollia perspicillata | reverse complement strand
GTTGTTTCTCTTTTTATTTTAATGCTGTTTTCTTTAGCTGTGCAGAAGCTTTTTATTTTGATGAGATCCCATTTGTTTATTCTTTCCTTTATATCCCTTGCTCTGGGGGACATGTCAGTAAAAATGTTGCTGAGTGAGATATCTGAGATTTTCCTGCCTATGTTCTCCTCTAGGATTTTAATGGTGTCACGGCTTACATTTAAGTCTTTTATCCATCTTGAATTTATTTTTGTGTATGGTGTAAGTTGGTGCTTGAGCTTCATTTTTTTGCACATAGCTGTCCAGTTCTCCCAACACCGTTTGTTGAAGAGACTATTTTTTACTCCATTTTATGGTGTTGCCCCCTCTGTCAAATATTAACTGACTGTAGTGACTTGGGTTTATTTCTGGGCTCTCTGTTCTGTTCCATTAGTCTATGTGCCTGTTTTTATGCCAGTACCAGGCTGTTTTGATTACAGTGGCCTTGTAATACAGTTTGGTATCAGGTATTGTGATCCCTCCTACATTGTTTTCTTCCTCAAAATTGCAGCTGCTATTCCGAGTCGTTTATGGTTCCATATAAACTTTTGAAGTGTTTGTTCTATGTCTGTAAAATATGCCATTGGTACTTTGATAGGTATTGCATTGAATCTGTATATTGCTTTGGGTAGTATGGACATTTTGATGATGTTAATTCTTCCAATCCATGAACACGGTATATGTTTCCATTTGTTTGTGTCTTCCTTGATTTCATTCTTCAGTGTTGTGTAGTTTTCTGCATACAGGTCTTTTATCTTTTATCTGAAACCTGCTTTTTAAAATTTAAAATGCAAAAGTTAAAGGTGGTATTTGTAATTATCTATACTTCTTTTGAGTGGTATGTATACATATGCAAGTTCGTATATATGTACCCTCATATATATTTCAGCCACAATGCTTTCATTATTGTTGTGGTTATTTTTATTATTTTAAACCAAAAAACATTCACTTTACTTTCTGTAGGACTTACACACACACACACACACACACACACACACTTTGTTCCAGAATGTGGTGATGTGGTGACAGCTGGCAGAGGTGATCAATCAAGCAGAAGACACTGTAGTTGTGGAAGACACAACCACTGTGGAGAGTAATCCTCTCTTCTATTACTCCCAATTTCCTTAAATCTCCTGCTAGTGCCTCCTATTGGCCAAACACCATTTGAAGCATGTTGACAAGAAAGCTCAACAGGTCCATGATCCAGAGAGCCACAAACTAAAGAAGATAAGAGCAATAAATGATTCAGGGACTAGAATTAAACAATAATCCACAGAGCAAAGTGACATCAGAGAAGGTAGAGGAGTAGGAAGCGACAGAATTCTATCACTCTCTCCATGTGCAGAACAAATGTACTGACAGAAACAGTCTGAAGTAACTATGTTGGAATTCTGGAGTTTATGTGAACATGTACAACTTCCAGGGAAGATCTTGACTAATAAGTTGACACTAATTTCAATCAGTCTGAGCAGTGAGTACAGTAGTGACTACTGACTGCTCACTCCCCAGTCCTGTGGTAGACAGTTATGGGGACTACAACCTACATTTATGGCACTACCTGATGGATCCACCTTTGGTAATAAGAACATTCTACTCCAAATATCAGGGTCTGTGTTCTGATTATGTTGCTGACTTAAATTGTTGTGTGATAGGCACAGAAGTTAGATGCCATTGTTTCAATTCCACAGACTTAAGTAGCTTCCAGAAGATTTAAAGAGCTGTAGCTTTTCTTTCACTTGTTTGTTTTTGACATTCAAAACCAATTGTGAATATGGGAGGATATAGAAAGCAATCATTTATGCTCAGGTATTCAGAAAGTACCTGAGAAAACCAAGCTTTCAGTTTATGCTAATCTCTGGTACATAGATACACTAAACTAATACTAATACTAATACTAACACTAAAACTAATAATATAATAATAAAAAAACAATAAAACTGCAAATCCTGGTGTAAGGGGAGAAACTGACATATGAAGTTACAATACAATTAAAATATCCAGTTTTTAACAAAAAGATCACAATGCACATGAGGATGTAGGAAAGCACAGGCCATTCAAAGGAAAAAATAAAAAGAAAAAATATCTGTGAGGAAGCCCAGACTTATAAACCAAGATTTTAAACAACTATATTAAAGATGCTCAAAAGCTAAAGGAAGGAATTGTCAAAGACAAGAATAACATATATGAAAAAAGTAAGCATATTAATAAAGACATGAAAATTATGAAAGGAAGCTATAAAAGATATTCTGGAGTTGAAAGGTATAATTAAGTAGAATAGAAAAACAAGTTGAAAAATCAATGAAACTAAAACCTGGTTCTTCAAAAAAATCAACAAAATTGACAAACCTTTAGCTAAGTTTACAAAGACAAAAAGAAAAATAAATAAGATCAGAAAATGAAGGAGGAGACATTATTTCTGTAACTATGGAAATAAAAAAGATTATAAAAGAGTACTGTACTATAAATAACTGTTAACACAAAGAAGTGGATAACTTAGATAAAGTAAACATTTTTTTAGAAACAAACAACCCAATAAGACTAAATCATGAAGATATAAAAAATTTAAAAATAATCTATACCAGAAAAAGAATACTAATAAAGAAAACTCAAAACAAATAAAAGTGCTGGACCAGATGTTTTCATTGGTGAACTCCAGTAAACATTTAAAGAAGAAATAACACCAGCCCTTCTCAAAGTCATTTAAAAATAATGAAGAGAAAGGAATAGTTCTTAACCTTCTACAAGTCCAGAATTATTCTGATACTGAAACTAGATAAAGATATGACAAGAAAAAATTATACAGTAATATTCCTGATTAATACAGATGTAAAATTCTCAACAAAATAATATTGAATGGAATATTAAAAGGGTATTTACGCTGAGGAAGTAGGAGTTTTCCAGTAATCTAAAACTGTTTTGACATAAGAAAATTGATCCATGTAATACATCATATTAATAAAATAAAGGGGGAACACAATCTCAAGTGGCACATAAAATTATATATGGCAAAACCCAACATTCTTTCATGATAAAAAACTTTCAGAAAACTAGAAATAAAGAAAAAATTATCAGCATGATAAAGGGTATTTATGAAAACTCCATGGTGAAAGGCTGAAATATTCTCACTGAGATCAGGAAAAATACAAGGGTAACTGCTTTCACTGCTGCTATTTTACATCACATAAAAGTTTTGGACAGAGCTGTCAAACATAAAAATATAGATAAACACCCAAATTGTAAATGAAAGGGGTAAAATTGTCTCCATTCAGAGATGACGTATTTTACATATAGAAAATCCCAAAGAATTCACAAGAAATCTACTACACTAAAAAACAAACTTAGCAAATTCGCAGAGTAGATCAACACACACAAATATTAGTTGTTTCTACATACCAGCAATCGATACCTGAAAAGAAAATTAGAAAAGCAATTTTATTTACAGTTAATACCTATAATTTATACTTAGAAATAAATCTAACAAAAAAGATGAAAGACTTGTACAGTGAAAATTAGAAAACACTTTATGAAAGAAATTAAGGAAATTTCAATAAGTAAAAACATAGCCTATTTTTATACACTATTATTAAGATGTTGATAATAGCCAAAGTGATCTAAAGATGCAACATAATCTCTATCAAAATTCCAACAGCCTATTTTTTTTTTTTGTTTTTTAGAAATAGAAAAGCCAATGCTCAAATCATAGGGAATTTAAAGGAGACCCAAATAGTCAAAGCTGTTTGGAAAAAGAATGAAGTTGGAGGACTCATACTTCTCAACTTTGAAGTGAACTACAAAGCTACAGTTAATAATACAACATGCTAAGAGCATAAGGATTGACATATAGATCAATGGAATATAATAGAGCATCCAGGAATAAACCCTCATATCTATGGTCAATTGATTTTTGACAAGGGTCTTGAAACTATTGAAAAGGGGAAAAAGTCAACAAATGGTGTTGGGAAAAAGGGATATTCACATGCTAAAGGATAAAGTTGGACCCTTAATTTACATAATATATAAAATCAACTCAAATCAAAGTGCTAAAATGGTAGAACTCTGAGTATAAAACCTTGGAAAAACTCTTTATAACATCAGATTTTGAAACAACTCCATGAACTGTCACCAAAAAACTGACAAAAAAGAAAAAGGTAGACAAAGGGGACTTCTCAAAATTATGAACTTTTTTTGCCTTAATGAATACAATCAATTAAGTGAAAAGATAACATTTAATGGGGCCAAATGGTGACATATCTTATATCTGGTAAGGAACTATATTTGGAATAGATAAAACACTTCTAAAACTCAACAACACTTGCAGTTATTGCCTGTTGAATATGGTGCTAGCAGTGGGTTTGTCACATATGGTCTTTATTATCTGTAGGTATGTTCCCTCTATTCCCACTTTGCTGAGAGGTGTTATAATAAATGGGTGCTAGATTTTATCATAATCTTTTTCTTCATCTATTGATATGATCATGTGGTTTTTAAGCTTCATGTTGTTTATATGGTGAATCTCATTTATTGATTTTCAAATGTACCAACCTGGCATTTCAAGCATAAATCCTACTTGATCATGATGTATGATCTTTTGGATGCATTGCTATATTTAGCTTGCTAATATTTTGTTGAGGATTTTAGCATCTATGTTCATCAGGGATATTACCCTATAATTATCAGAGAAATGCAAATTAAAACTGCAACATGATATCATCTCATACATGTCAGAATGGCTATCACCAATAAGTCAACAAACAAGTGCTGGCAAGGATGTGGAGAAAGGGAAACCCTTTTTCACTGTTGGTGGGAATGCAGATTGGTGCAGCCACTATGGAAAGCACCATGGAGATATTTCAAAAAGTTAAACATGAATCTGCCTTGGACCCAGTGATCCTACTTCTGGGAATATATCCAAAGGAACACAAAACCCTAACTTGAGAGAACGTAAGTATCCTTGTGTTCATTGCAGTGTTAATTACAATGGCCTAGATAGATGAGTGGATGAAACAACTATGAGACATTTACACAATGAAATACCACTCACTCATAAAAAAGAAGAATATTTTACCCTTTGTAACAATATGGATGGACCTTGAAAACATTATGCTAAGTGAAATAAGCCAGTCAGAGAAAGACAAATACCATATGATTTCACTCATATGTGGAATCTAATGAACAAGCTGAACTAACAAGCAAATAATGACAGAGTCATAGATAGAGGGCAGGAAGAGAGCTAAGGGGGGATGGAGGGTGAGGGTGGAGGAATTGAGCAAAAATAAAAAGGACTTATGGACATGGACAACAGTGGTGTGATTGCATGGGGGAGGGGAGTATAAGGAGTCTGAATGGTAATGGAAAAATACAACAAAAATTTAAAAACCCAACAACAACAAATATACAAACAACTCAATTCAAAAGTAGGAAAATATTTGAATAGTCATTTCTCTAAAAAAGATATAGAAATGTTCATCTATTAGAGAAGTTCAAGTCAAAAGAACAATGAGATAACACTGCACACCCACTAGGCAGGATATTAGAAACATACACACTCACACACAATTACAGGTATTGGCAAGGATGTGGTGAAATTGGTAACCTGTGCATTATTGGTAGAAATGTAGACTAGTGCAGCCAGTGTGGAAAACAGTTTGGCAGTTTCTCAAAATGTTACACCATTATACAACCCACCATTATATACTCCTAGGTATATATCCAAAAGAACTAAAAGCACAGACTAGAACATATATTTGTATATAATTGTTGGTAGTAGCATTAACCACAATAACTAAAATGTGGAAACAATCCAAGTGTCCTTCAACAACTGAATGGATAAACAAAATACAAAATATACTTACAATGGAATATTATTCAGCTATAAAAAGGAATGAAATTTTAATATGTGAATGGTCCTTGAAAGCATTCCGTTTATGGAAATAAGTCAGATACAGAAGAGTAACAGACATTATATAATTCCACTTATCTGTACATAGAATATGCGAATTCACAGAAAAAGGTAGCAGAATAAAGGTTACCCAGGGTTAAGAGATGAGATAAAGAGGAGTTATTTTGTGGTGGGTACAGAGATGTTGTTGGGGATGATGAAGTTTTCTGTATAGATAATTGTGATGTTTATAGAACACTATAAATGTATTTAATGCTGCTACTCTATTATACCTATGAATGTTTAAAATGGTAATTATTGTAGTATGTATATTGTAAAATATTTGCCAGAATTATTCTAGTAACTATGACATTAACAGCAACAACAGCAAAATAACAATAATAATGGCCACTCTGAGCATCTTCTATATATTAGTCACCGTAAAGTGCCAGGCAATTGTCACTTATTCTTTCTATTTCTCAAAGCATCAGTGATAGAAAGGGGTATTGGTATCTGATGTTTAAAGGTTACCCTCTTTATTGTGATCTGATGTTTAAAGGTTATCCTCTTTCAGAAAATGAAGTCAGTGCTGGAGGCATTTGCTGCCCGCCCAGAGCACAAGTCTTCAGACAGCACATTCTTGGTGTTCATGTCTCATGGCATCCTGGATAGAATCTGTGGGACTCTGCATAATAATGACAAATCAGATGTGCTACATTATGACACCATATTCCAGATTTTCAACAATCAAAACTGCTGCCATCTTAAGGATAAACCCAAGGTCATCATCATTCAGGCCTGCAGAGGTGGTGAGTTCTTGTGGGGTCTATAGGCCAGGGAAGCATGTATCATGCAAAGTTTTACTGGGTGTTTTATATCTAGTGAAAATAACCTTGTGCTTCACTTTTGTGCAGTTATACTGAATATACTTCTTTGAAGAGAATATCCAGTGATGACAATAGAGAGACTGATACACAAATAAATGTAAATGCCATCCACTGTCAGTGAACTGCAGGAAGTGATGGTGATATTAATGTTAACTCTAAGTTAATTTTATGTGGAATTTTTTAAATCATGGCATAAAATGACTTTAATTTCAACATTTGCTAATCCAAATTTTAGGATCTCTGACCTGAGAAGTATTTTATATGATGGTGAGGGATTAAAATATAACATGATGCTAAGTAAGTGAAAGTATCCGACCCCAAATTTTACATATTATATAATTCTATTTGCATATAATGAGAAAAAGGCAAAGCATAGGGATAAAATCAAGTCAGCGATTATCAGAAGTGAAGGATGGAAGGTCTACTATTGGTGGCAACAGTAATTACATGACTATATAGTTATCAAAATCAGTCAAGCTGTACACTTGAAAAGTGAATTTTACTGTATGTAAATTATACTTCAATTAACAAAAACAGATAATTATGGCATTGCTTTCTGCCATAGATACTTTAGCTCAATCTTTAATATGATTATATCAATTGTGGAATGGCTTAGAAGGGAAAAACAACAATGGGGAAGGAAAAAATTGTTTTAGAATCTTGTGTCTATTGTCAAATCGAGCAGATATTTCCTTCCATGGCTTTGCAATGTTATTTTACTATCATTGAACCAGAAACTGATTACTTTACTTAGGAATAATCAATAGTAGTGTATAACACCTTTACTCTCCCTGACCAATAGGCATGTTCCAGGTCCAGATGGTAGTTGCTACTCATTGACACCCCATTAGATGTGAGTAGAGATAATGCTGTGTTAGGCCAACCCTGTATGTGTGTGATTAATTGGAACACCTTCATTAAGAGCTTCCTATTTATTTAGTTGTCAAAGGATTGCTAAAATGGGTCTAGCTGTGAATAACGTAACAGGATGGTGTTCCCTCAGCAAACAGTGGAGAGGTGTGGGTGAGTGACTCGCCAGAGGCCATAGCAGACAGCTCTGCACAGTCTTCAGAGGACCTGAAGGATGACAGCGTCCACAAGACCCACGTGGAGAAGGATTTTGTTGCTTTCTGCTCCTCAACCCCACGTATGTGTCTTTCACTTGTAGGCAAGGTTTTGTGGGAATTAGGACTGCCTGCCTTCATAATTTGGCTCAATATTCCAGGGAATACTGTTGTGAGTATGTGAAACACAAACCTTATTATTGTATTATTATTTGTTAATTCTTATATCAATTATGTATATTACAACTACAAATATACTTTTGTCTGTATGTGTGTGTGTATATGTTAGAGACTATATATATATAAATATGTTACAGACCATATGTATATATACATGTATGTATATATGGTCTGTAACATATCTCTATCAGCTAAATACTATTATGTCATTCACCAGATAAGGAAACTAAAGCTCACAAAAACTATCAATTGCCTGTATAAACGATGGTAGTATTTAGATATAAATCCAAGTCAGTTTGACTATGAAGTTTAGGCTGCTTTAGATAACCCAACAAAAACAGTAGAGAAGCTATGTTATTTAAACATTTGAACCATTTCAAAGTCAGAAACATGCAGACTTTTGTGCCCAGGAATGTGATACTGAAATACCAGAAGAGAGCAGTCTCAGCAAAAGCAGTCTCTGTTCATGATTGACCTAAGAATTGAACCTACCCGTGTTAACTAAGGGAGAGTGCCTTCGGGTTATCTGCTGCCAGCTATCTGAAGAAGGCATTAGTGGTGTAGCATTGAAACATCTTCTGCGCCAAACAGATGTGTGTTCAATAACTGCTCCATCAGTCTGCAGCTGTTAGGCCTTGAAAAAATTTTAAGACTAAGTGAGAGAATATTTGCTAGAAAATATGATCTATATAATCAATTTAAACACATCAGTATTTCATTTTGAACCACAGAACTATGATTCTAGAACTTTGTTCTCTCATCTGAGATGCTGTTAACCCATACATAGGATCTTTTATGGTTCACTCTAAGTCCACCATATTCTTTTGTATATAAAGCCAAGCACAGGATTTTGAGTCTTTGCTTTTCCTACATGCTTAAGTCTGTGTAGAGATATTTGAAATCTTTTACCTTTGTGAAAACTGTAACTTAAAAGTTATAATTCCCTTTATGCACAGATAATGTTTCCTGGAGAAGAGAAAGTGGTTCTCTCTTTATCACACAACTCATAAATTATGTTAAAAAATATTCTTGGTGTTGTCACCTGACAGAAATATTTGTGATGGTAAGTAGCATATTATCTAGTAAATATTTATTTATTCATAGAAATAAAAATGTATATGATAACCCTCCTGGATATTTTGCATAAGTTATAGAATATTATTCACACTGTAGCACATCTTTCTTTTTAATTATTTCCAAAGAACTGAGTTCTAGTAGGCAAAAAAATCTAATACATGCTAAGCTTCTTTATCCAAAATATTAAAAGTTTGAGATATAAGGAAGAGATAAAGAGGATTATCAAATACAGAATATTATAGTACAAATATAGCTTATGAAGATAACATACAGAATGGAATAATATTTACTTAAATACTCATATTATAGAAAAAGTTCGGCATAAAATGTACACTTGATAAATACCTGTTGGTTTTCTTTTTTTAATTCTCACCCAAAGACATTTTTTTCCATTGCTTTTAGAGAGAGAGGAAGGGAAATAGAGAGAGAGAAACATTGATGAGAGAAAGACATCAATTAGTTGCTTCCTGTATGCACCCCAACCAGGGTGGGTGGAATCTGCAACCTAAGTATATGCTATGACCAGGGATGGAACCAACGACCTTTTGGTTTTCAGGATTGTGCTCCAATCAGCTGAGCCACACTGGCCAGAGCTATAGGTTTCTTTATAAACAAGAAGTAGGGCTGCCTGGTACAGGTAAAGTAGTTAAAGAAAAAAAGCAGACACAATCTCTGCTTTCATAGCTAATACTCTAGGAGGAAATATAAGTAGTAAAAACCACATTATTCAAAATATTTCATTTTAAATTTCTAGGGGAAAGAATAATAGTGTTCCATGAGAGAGAATAAGGAAAAAGTTCTATGTTATATATTGTCATCTGTAAAGTGAAAGTTTGATAAAATTGAGCAATTTTGTGTGTTTTGGACTGGCATTTAAAGTATTAATGGTTAATTGAAAGAGAGACATCAAAAATGAAAAATTAATAAAAAAATCTGAAGTAAGGTCATAGGGACAATATTTGAGTGGGTGCTTCCACATCTTGACTATTTCAAATAATTCTAGGTGCCCATTGATAGATGGATGGATAAAGAAGATATGGTACATACATACAATAGGCTATTAGCCATAAATAAAAATGAAACCTTCACATTTGTTACATGAATGATCCTACATGATATTATGCTAAGCAAAATAAGTCAGAGAGAGAAAGACACATACCATATGATTTTACTTATATGTGGAATCAAAAACAGCAAAATAAACCAAACGATACAGAAACAAACTTATACAACAAACTGATTCCTGCTGAGTGGGAAGGGAGTGGGGGAATGGGCAGAAAAGGTGACGGGGATTAAGAAGCACAAACTGCCAGTTACGAAATTAGTCATGAGCATTCTAGTACAGCATAAGGAATATCATCAAAAATATTGTGAAAACTATACATGAAGAGGTATAGCATATTTCTGGTGATCACTTCATCAGTTATAGAAATGTATAATCACTACCAAGTACATGTGAAACTAATATAATACTTTATGTCAATTATAATTTAAAGATAAACTTTACAAAAAGAATTTCGGATGAGATCTCAGAGAACTAAAAGGATCAGTTCTCGGTGAGGAATGGAAGAGAAAAATATTCAAGGTTAAGGTCTCCAGGACATAAACTCTGGCATGAAAATTTGTAGTTAAAATCTGAGAGTCAGAGACCCTGCTTTTAGCAAAGATGACCTAATGGAGAGTAGATTTAGACTCTTGTCTAAACCAAAAAAAAAAAACAAACAAACAAACAAACACCAAAACAAAATATATGCAGCAACAGTTTTTAACACACTGGACATCAGGCAATGAAGAATACTGATTTCTGAGAAATGATAAGCAAACAACAGTGAGACCTAAAATGATGGCAACTTGCTATTTCGATATAGTTTCCACGCAACTGCACAGGGAGGTGGAAACAAGACAGAACCTGGTGGATTCACACAGTTGAAGAGACAGAGCTGATAGTCTAGGGAGAACAAAGTGGTTAGAGTTCACAGAACAGAATACCAAAGAAGGGAGATCTATGCAAGGAAAGAATTCTGGAGCTCTTCAGCGGGTCCCCATGAAGTATTTAGAAAAGTATATTCAGTGTGTGTGTGTGTGTGTGTGTGTGTGTGTGTGTGTGTGTGTGTGTAAACTACTGAGTTGGAGAAAACAAAAAACAAACTACCCTAATGGATTAGAGTGAAAAATACAATGGTACTCATACATAGCTTGGGATAGTGCCTACTGAAACCAGCTAGATTGGGAAAATATTTTGCTTTGCATGCAGTCTACTCAGGAAGGTCTTACCTAAGTCATAAGGAATAAAGGATTCTGAAATAAATAATTCTCTGGTCATTCCAAACAGATCTGAAACCAATACCCAAGAGGATCAAACTGTTCCCAAGTAACACACTGAATCCAAGAACAAAGTGGAAAAATATACACAAAAATATTCAGCACTTGAAAATATAATATTAAAAATATACAACATCAAATAAAAATTGCCAGGTATGGAAAGAATCAAGCAAAATAAAACCCACTGTCAGCAGAATAATTGAAGCTGAATAATAACTGACACAATTATTAGGATTAACAGAAAAGCACAATAAATAGTATTCCATATGTTACATAAATTGAGTAGAAGCATGGGATATAATAAAAGATCTAAATTTTATTTTGACATAAACAAACTAGAAAGTGTAAGCTAAAAATACACTGGATAGGATTAATAGCAGATTAGATATTGTAAAAAAAAATAATGAACTTGAAATGATACAAGGTGAATCACAGCAAACAATAAAAATACAATTAAAATAAGCAAAGCATCAATGAACTGAGAGATCAATTCCAAAGACCTAAGATACATTTAAGTTGTGTCCTCAAGGGGAAGGAAGAAAATAATATTTGAAGAAAAAACAGCTAAATTTTCTCCAACTGTAATGAAATCTATAAATCTATAGTTCTAAGAAGGATAACAAACCTGAAGTATTAAACACATAGAATAAATACAGCAGGCCCATATTATTCTAAATTTTATAAACCATTGGTAAAGATATTCCTAAAATTAAAGAGAATAAAAGAGACAAAATATACAGAGAGACAAAGCATTATCAGTAAAAATTTGTGCTAGGGAATGACAGCGAAAGGCAAAAGAAAGCCATCCTAAAATTCTAAGTTCAGAAAAACATAAAATTGTTTTTATAAACACAGGCAAAGTAAAGACTTTTCAGCCACGCTGAAGCTGAAATATTACATCACCATCAGACAGACACTACAAGAAATGTCAGTGGAAGTCAATCCACAGAAGAAAAGTGATACTATATGGAAATACAGATTTTTTTAAAAAGGGATAAAAACACTGAAAATGGTATCTACATGGACAAATGTCCATGTTTTCCTTTAAAAACTTTCTTTAAGAGAAAATTTGATAGTTTAAACAAAAGTGATAACACTTGTGAGATTATGATGTTAAATTTATGTATTATAAACTGTAAGGTGAGTAAGAACAAAATTAAGAGATTATAACTAATAATCTAACAAAGGACATAAAACAAAATCATAACAATACTTAACCAGACAGCACAAAAAGGAAAAAAAAAACAGATAATACATATTTTTAGAGTAGCAAAATTTAAACCTAACCTTATTAGTAATTGTATTAAATGTAGATAGTCTAAACACACCAATTAAATGTTAGACATAATGACACTGCATAAAAAAGAGACAAATATATACTCCATACATCAAAGACACTTTATAAATAATGAGACAAATAGGTTAAAAGTACAATGATGGGAAAGTGTACTATGTTAACTCTAATCAACAATAAACTGGAATAGATAATTAGATTCAGGTACGAAGTAAATTTCATATCAGAGAATGTTAGCAGAATAAAAATGTGTATAAGGATAATAAGATCAACTGATGCAACAAACATAATTCTGAATATTTAGGCACTTAAAATGATTTTAATATATAGGAAGCAAAAAGAGATGGAACTGTAGGGAGAAACAGACAAACCCAGAGCCAGATATTTTATCATGCTTCTTTGAATAACTGATGAGGAAAGGGCACAGGAATCCAAAGAAGATCTAGAAGATACGAACAACATAAACAACTTGCCCCAACTGTTATGTATACAGCATTCCAATCAACAGTAGTAGGATGCACAATTTTTTCAAGTGCATATGGAATACTTACCAAATAAACCATCATTTGGGACATAAAATAAGTCTCAATGATTCTAAAATGTTTCAAGTAATACAAAATGTATTCTTTAAATTATATGAAAACAGATTAGATGTCAATACTGGGAAGATCTCTAGAAATTCCACAAATATTTGAAATTTTTAGTAGACATTGCACATACACACAAAACTCATAGCAAATTAGTATGTGTAAAGATGTTCATAAGTCATGAGAAAAAAAGCAAATTAAAACTAAAATGATTAAAATAAATGCTGTTTTAGTGGATAAATTAAAAAGACAGAACACACAGAGTTTGGAGAGCTTGTGTGGGAACTGAAACTGTCATGAACTGTTGGTGGGGATGTAAAATGGCAGGTTTATTTGGGAAAATATTTCAAAAGGTTGTTAAATAGGTAATCATACACCTACCACATAATGCAACTCTTTCTTTTCTGCATATTTACCCAAGAGAAAATAAAGTATAGGATCACAGTCAAATACTTGAATATGAATATTTATAACAGCTATATTTGTAGTAGCTCAAAACCAGAAATAAATTAAATGTCCATCAACAGTTGGAAGAACAAATAATTGATGGTGTATTGTATTCATACAGTGGACTACTACTCAGCAATAAAAAGGAACAAACTGTTAATGTATATATCTTCATGGGTGAATTAAAAATGAATTATGCTCAGTAAAAGAGTGAAATAAAAAACTCTACCTACTGTAGGATATTATCTATATGAAATTCTAAATAATACAGATTAACCTATATTGACAAATATAGCTTATAAAGCATTCATTACTTGCTTGAAAATATGTGTGGGGGGTGCTTTTAGAGAAGAAGGTATTCTCAAAGGTCATGGAAAAACTTTTGAAGGTGATAAACGTTTATCACATTAATTCTGGTGATGATTTACCAGTATACATATATGTCAAAAATTATCCAATTGTTCACTTTGAATATGTGCAGTTTATTATATGTCATATAGTACTCTTATTTTTCCAAATCTGGGGATCAGAAAGACAGTTAATTGGATAATTGAGGTTAATGGGTGTGCTCATTTACTAGGGCTGACATAGTGAAACAACAGAAACTTATTTCTCACAGTCTGGAGGCTGGAAGTGCAAGATCAAGGTGTCAACAGGATTAGTTTCTTCTGAGGTGTCTCTTCTTGGCTTGCAGATTGCCTCCTTCTTGCTATATCCTCACATGACCTTTTCTCTGTCTCTTTATGTCCAAATTTCTGTGTCTCTTTATGTCCAAATTTCTTCTTCTTCTTATAGAAGACATTAATCATATTGGATTTGAAATACCCTAATGGCCTCATTTCAGCTTAGCCACCACTTGAAAGGCCCTGCCTTCAGATCAGTCACATTCTGAGGCACGAAGAGTTATGGCTTCAACATATGGAATTTGGGGAAACGCAAAGCCTAGAGGTCAATACTGGGAAGATCTCTGGATCTTGAGTCTTGGGTTTTGGATTTAGTGGAAGTTTATTTAAATGTAAATTTTAGGCTCTGACTTATGGTTTCAGGTTATGAGTGTGAATGGGGAGTTGACAGCAGTATCAAGGGCTCAGTTCCTTTTTAGGATTGTTATAAATGTTTGACATCTCTACAAATATCCTCAATCCCATCCATCCTCTTAAGGGTGAGTGATGTAATGGGTTCTGTGCTCTGCCCAAGTGGCAGGACCTAAAACTTTCATTTTATTTTCAGGTTCAACGGTCATTTGAAGAACCAGGTGTTAAAGCCCAGATGCCTACACTTGAAAGACAAACTATGACCAGATATTTTTACCTCTTTCCTGGCAATTAAATAGTAAGTACCCATAGCTAATGTTAGCAAATCAGAAAATCAACCAAAACAGTGAACAGAGTGGTGACAGGTTATACACAAGTAAACTATACAATATTTAGTGTTCATTGCTTTACTCTTGCCTTCTAATATCTATTGAAAGTAAATTTCATCTTTTGGCCATGGTCCAGTAACTGGTATTTTTTTGGCATAAAAAATGCAAGAACTAGGCAAAAAAAAACCTTCAAGTGGTGTTATCAGGTATTGGACAACATGAAGTTCAGGACTGCTTGTGCTAACAGAAGGAAAACACATAAGGAGAAGGCAAACCATAAAATTATGACTATATCATACTGTATTATGCTAGGACAAAATTTCTGTTACAAAGTGCAAGGATGGAAAACAAGCAAAATGCGGCAGAATCATGAGAAGACAGAGCTCAATTTCAGGGAGGTTGAGGCAGCTGGAATGTGAAAAATTTAATTCTAGACGTGACGGGTATAAGCAGAGAAAGACCTTGAAATAGCAAACGAGTGGTCCTCTGAGTCTCTGAATGAATACGAACCACCACTTTTATAGAATGATCGGGAGCCCACTGTTCAGGGATTATAATATGAATAATCCATATGATTCACACAGCATTGGTAGATATTTGAATTTTAACCATGCCAAATGGACAGGGCTCAGTGAACACTCAAAGCAATCAGTAGAGTTACCACAGTAGTCACCCTTTTGTGGTTGAACTAACACTTCCTGGAATAAAAGCTATTCTAGACCTTCTTTACCAATGCTTTAAAAACAAGTCTTGAAATAATGAAACTGATACACAAATAAACATAAGTTCTGCCAAAGCAAGTGTCAATATAAATCTTTAATTCCAAACACATAAATATGCAATATTTTCAATATATATCTGGCAATGTATCAAAAACTACTACACATTTAAACAATCATCAAAGTGTTACTTGATGCCATAGAAGAGTTATTAAATATAAATTGACCAAAATGATGAAATCAGATAAATACTTTAAAAGAATATTAAAAGTGGGCTTGGTAATATTAAGAAAACCATAACCATAAAGAAAGATAATGAAATACACTGAAAACACCAAATTGAATCTGAAGTGCTTAAAAAGATCATAAATGAAGTGAAAATTTATTGGATATACTTAACTGCATAATAAAAATGTTGAAAAATAAACAGAAATTAAAGTCTTAGCAATTAAAACTAGTCAAACTATAGCAAACAGGGCAAAAAAACCCCACAAAAAACCTGGTAGTCTATGGGATAATGAAAGGTGATTTAACAATATCCATGTAATTGGATATCTAGAAGGAGAGACCACAAATATTCAAATAAATAATTGCCAGCATACTTTAAATTTTTTTTAAATTATGAACTCACAGAATTAAAAATAAATGAATCAAATTCCAAAATTCCAGTGAATTTTTTAAGCCACAGGAGAAGGACAGATTACATATAGGGGGAAAAAAACTTAACAATGATTACAAACATTGTCAGAAAAATTGCAACACAGAATACAGTGAAATATCAATTTTTAAAATACTAAAAGGAAAATAGCCTAGACCACTATTTCCAGCAAATATCATTTAAAAATAAAGGTGAAATAAACTTACAAAGCCAAACAAAATAAGAGAGCTAATACAGCACAACTACTGTGCATAAGTAAATGAGAGGAAAATTCAGACAAAGGAAATTCTTCAGGTGTGAGACATATGGCACCAGGAGATTTACATCCACACAATGAGAAGCCACATGCTTTTTAAAGACCTTTTATTTTCATTAAAAAAATATTTTAAAGATAATTGTTTAAAGTAAAACTATAAGGTATTGCAAGATTTATAACAAGAATTTAAATGCATGATAGCAATAATGCACTGGATGGGGAAATTGGAAGCATATTGTTACAAACTACTTATATGTAGGAATAGCATTTGAAGGTAGAATGTAATAAATTAAAGTTGTATATTGTAAAATCTATAATAATGTCTAATAAATATTTGTGTAACTAATAACAGGTAAAATAAATACTAAAGAGAAATAATCGACAAGCAAAAGAAAGCAGAAAAAGGAACAGATGAGACATAGGAAACAATAAGCAAGATGTCAGGTTCAAACTGAATTACATGTAATATAATTTAAATGTGTACAATAATTTAAACATAATTAATTATAATTTATCTGTGCATTCTAAATAAAAGACACATATTGTAGAGCAAATTTTAAAAAGTAAAACAATTTTATGCTGTATAAAATGAGCACATTTTACATGTAGGGATGATTAAGTCAAAGGACAGAAAAAGAGACACCATTCAAATCCATAGCACAGAACCCCAAAATCACAAACCACATAAGAAAGTAGGATAAATTGAGTTTTATAAAATTAAAATCTTCTGTTCCCCAATTTATCATTCATAAAATTTAAAAACAAGCATTAGCCTATAAGAAAATACAAATATCCAATAAAGTTCTTGATCAAGAACACTTGAAGAATACTTACAACTCAATAAGAAAACAAACTACTCAATTTAAAAAAAAGGCAAATAATTTGGACACTATAAGAAAGAATACACACAAATGGCCAAGTACATAAAGTGATGCTCAACAACTTTAATCATAAGAAAAATGTAAATTGAAGCCACAGCAAATACCTACAAGTTACCCAAATATCCACCACATAAATGGATAAACAGACTGTTATATATTCATTTAGCATAATGCTCCTCAGAAATAAAAAGATATAAACTAGTTCTACATATATTAAAATAGAATTCTTTAAAACATTTAATTGATCAAAATAACACTTACATAAATAGTGTGTACCATATGATTTTATTTATATGGAGATAAAGAAGAACTGGCAAAAAAAAAAAAATAATACTCAGTGATAGGATCAGATCAGTGGTTTCCCTGAGGCTGAGGTTGGTGTAATTGACTCCAGTTTGACTTGTTAAGATAATGCAAGTGCTCTGTGAGTAGATTTTGGTAGTACATACATTTAGCAAATCACACTGAACTTATATCTAAAATAGGAACATTATACTATGTGCAAATATACCACAATAAAATTAATTTAAAATAAATAGAGGTAAATAAGTCAAAGGCATTTTCTATAATGCTAGGGAAAAGGGCTTAAATGTGGATAATATACCAACTTTAAGTAAGTATTAATTTACACATACTAACACAAGAAAACACATGCATAGGATACCATCACTAGGAATGACCCTAATTTAGAAGATAGGATTAACTATAGTGAAACCACTTGTTTGGTTGAGTAAGTGTGCAGATATTGATAACTAGGATTGATCTACTCCTAGCATGAGGCACACTAGCAAGTAGCCTTTACTTACGTTGACAGTGCTTTCATTGTTCCACAGTCAAACATGATCACACAAGGCAGCTCACAGGCTTTTAAGTTTCATTCATAGACCTTAGGATGAGTCACTCTTTCAAGTACATAAGCTACCACATTGAATTTTAATGGTCAAAACCCTTCCAAATACTTACCAGAAGTATAGACTAAGAATAAGAAATCCACATCAATAAGTTTATTACAATGAGTAATAGATATTTTAGTCTGTTTAAATATAAAAAATATTTAAATTCAAATTTTTGAATATAACACTTGAAAGTTTCACTCTAAAATAACTTTCACACCAAACAGCAAGTGTTGGCGAATATGTGGAGAAAGGGGAACCCTTGTGCACTCTTGGTAGGAATGCAGATTAGTGAAGCCATTGTGGAAAGCAGTATGGAGTTTCCTCAAAAATTAAAAATGAAACTGCCTTATGATCCAGTGATTCCACTTCTAGGAATATATCCAAAGAAACCCAAAACACTAATCTGAAAGAATAT
>PVKM010004902.1:0-26107 GCA_004027735.1 Carollia perspicillata | reverse complement strand
AATATGTGACTATCAAGATGTCACCCAGGGCTATGCTCTCATCTGAAGGTTCAACAGAGGGTCAGATCTCCTTCCAGACTCCTGATAACCTGAATTCTAATTGTGGGCAGGATTCAGTTCATCACTGGTTGTTAGTCAGAGGCTTTTCTCTCTTCCTCAATATGTGAGTTTCTCCACAGGGCTGCTTACAATATGGCTTCCATAAGAGTGAGCAAGTAAGAAAAAAATATATGATCAAGATGGAAAGCAGTATTTTTGTTACTTAATTTTGAGAGAAAATCATGTCATATTGCTATACCCTATTTATTAGAATCAAAATACTAGGTTTAGCCTACACTCAAGAAAAAGGTATTATACAAGGACACACAAACCAGGAGGTGGTCCCTATTAATAAATGCCTTGTATGTAATTTAATAATAAATCATTTTCTATTAACCAGGTGAAAATGGTTTCTGTTGTCTACAAATGAGATCATAACCAAAGCATTCACTGTGCATTATGCAGCTATATTCTGCATGCTCTGTGACCCTATATGAGCCAGGTTGTAATGTTATAATTTTATTTATATACAATTAATTTCATGAGAAGGGAGGCACAAAGGAATCTTTCTCTAACACTTGATACAGACCTGAATTAGACTGGTTTGAATCATTTTTGACAAATAGCCCTTTGCACTCTTCTTTTTCTCATGTTCAAAATGAGGACAATAATGTATATCTTATTGGGCTACTATAAGATGTTGGCTTTCTTCGTATTTTCCATGTTTACTAATGTGTGCTTCCTTTAACTGTGGGTCTGTATTTTTTTTGGAATTCTGATATTCTGAATTCTGACATGATTTTATACACTTCTTTTTAAATATTTTTATATAGGCCATCTATATGTACTCCTTGATTATTTCATAATATGAGTGCATTTCTATCTTCATGGGTTTATTTGAGCATTTCCACATAGATCATGTGTATATTTTTATTTGATTAGCCCCAAATCTGTAAATCCTTATGTCTCCAAATTTCTGGCTACTGGTACTTGTTTCCACTGACTTCTACTCATTGGGGGTGTTTATTGGTACATTTTAAATGTTCATTCATATATTTAATGTGATTATATTTCTTGATATTTCAATGGACCTTAGGAAACTTCCCTCTGGAGTGTGTTTGATTAAATTACTGCCAATAGTCAATTAACACAACAGATTCATGATCATTCAGATTCACTACTTCTCAAGGGTTTTGTCTTAGAGCAAGTCACTTGCTGAGTTTTCACCTTTGGCGTACATCAGCAATTTCACTCTAGGAATTGGCCTCTGAAAGGCCCCACAACTCCTGGCTGTCTGCCAATTTAGGCAAACTCCCTACCTCCCACTCTGTACCCTCCCTTCCACCCCAAATCTCAGGTGCTCTTTCCCTATCTTCTGGCTCCAATGTCCCAAACATTCAGACCCAACTCCTGAATGTAATTCCTCATAGACAGTGAAGTATTAACATCTGAATTATGTGGTACATGAAAAAGGCCTAGATAATCCTTTCATTCCCAATTACAGAAGTAGGTGCCCAAACAGTGCCATTCAACAGAGTTGAATCTGTTAAAAAGTCACATTCTGTCTAAAGCCACATTCACTGTCTCTGTGATCTCGGGAAAGAGGTTTATTTTCTGAAAGGCTCAATTTCCTCATTGGCAAAGCTACAAATACCATTTTATCACTGTTGTTGGGCAGGTTAAACAGCCTGTTATAGTACCTAGGGAAAATTAGGCTATAGGCAAAAGATTAACCTTCTCTCTCCTCCCTGTTCTTACATAAAATTTTCCACTCTACAGGTTTTAGGAACAGGTCCTACTACCTGCATGAAATCTTCCCATCTGCTCCAGACCATTAAATTCCCCCTTTTCTGATATAGCATTTTTCATCTATGTTCTCCTGTATTGTGATGCAGTCTTTTCTTATGCTTATGACTTATCAGCCACAAATTATTTTAATTTCTTAAGAGTAGGATCTGAGTCCTGTCTTACCTGATCATGTTTTCTACTTTCCTACCATAGTATTGGATGGAGAGCAATCAGCACTTCACACAGAGCCTAGTGTTGAGTTAAGTGGGTCTTGTGCTGGGCAAGTCTCTGACCCTCTAGTATTTGGTACTTGTCTTCAGAAACAGAGATATGTTTTGTCTTAAAATACACATTGCTGAAAATCCTCACCTGACGATATTTTCATTGATTTTAGAGAGAGAGGAAGAGAGGCAGAGATGTGAGAGAGAAACAAAACATTATTTATCATTTAGTCCATCATTCACTTATTTTATGATCATTATATCTGAATTCAAGTTATAGTCTGAATCTCTATCCAACAGAGTGGAGAGTAATCCCAATTTTAGCTATTGTAGGAGCCTCATTCTCTTCTTGGAGTATTACCAGACTTATATACACTTAAGTGGTCTCCAGAAAAATGAGAAAAAGAAAATTCTATCTTTTACATTTAAACATTATAATCATTGACATTTGCATTTCTAAAGCCAGCATACACTTTCCCATCTAGTAACTCTCTATTGGGCTTTCAGAAAACTCAGAATCAGGGATCCTGGTGCCTACAGTATTATTACTTCCCAGAAGGATGATTTGGCCATTGATTGTGGTCACGACACCCCATAAGGTCCAGACTGGCTAGTAAATGCAAACCTCTCTGCCTCTACTCATTCCATGAGAGGAAAACTGTATTATTTTGAGGACAATGTTCTTACTCATTTTCCACAGTAATATTCCCATTTTTGAGTGTGTGCATTGTCCTTTTCTTTCTGAAGATCCTAGTGTCTTTCTGGCCATTTCTAATTTCTGCCTTGCTGTGATTATTCCCTATAGCAACAGGACACAGAGCTTGCTACAAAGTTGGATGGGGAAATAGGAAGGGTAAGTTAAAAAGGCTTTAAGGAAACCACAAGGAAACCATTTTAACATTTTGTTAAAATGTACAGAATTTTACATTACAGATTGCCAAGTAAGAGGGTCCTATTCCCAAGACTATAAATGCAATAATTTTCCAAGAACATAAAAGACTAATATGTGACCTGCATGCAGTTTAAATGTGATCCTAAGGCAGGCTTTGTTTAATCTGCATGGTGTCTGAGCATATACCCTAAGAATTGCGAATCACCAATTCAAAAGAATCTATACACTCTTATGTTCATAGTGGTGCTATTTACAATAGCCAAGTGCTGGAAACAACCTCAGTGCCCATCAGTAAATGAGTGGGTCAAAAAACTGTGGTACATTTACAGGATGGAATATTACATGGTAGAAGGAAAAAAGGAGCTCCTACCCTTTGCAATGGCATAGATGAAACTGGAGAACATTATGCTAAGTGACATCAGCCAGTCAGTGAATAACAAGTACGATATGATCTCACCTATAAGAGGAATCTAATGAGCAACATTCAGGCATGGAAACATGGAACAGACTGACAGTGACCAGAAGGAGGGAGGAGGGGGACAATGGTTGAAAGAAGGGGAGGGGACTAGACAAAGAACATGTGTGAATGACTCACAAACATGGACAGCAGTGTGGGAGGAGACTGTGGGAGCCGGGGGTGGTAGGAGGAGGGCAAAGGGGGGAAAGTGGGGAAACTGTAATAGAATAACAATAAAAGTGATTTAATAAAAAATGATAATAGCACACTTGAAAATAGTTTTTTTTTTAATGAGAGATATAATACACACAAATATAAGATAAACTGGATCTTCATTCTCTTGGGAAAAACAGTTGGTCTGAGGCACCCTCACCTTTCAGAGAAGACCACCTCACCAGAAGGGCACACACCTCCCCACTCCAGCTGTCCTCAGTCAGGCGAAACAGTCCTTGGCTCATGATCAGTTGAACTGCGGCAACTGGCCCAGAACCTAACGAAATTATCTCAAACATATAAGCTATTAGTTAAAAATGTGATTCTTTAAATCTGAATTTTTTCTTTTAATTCTAAAACATTTGCTAAGTGTAAAAGAGTAATATCTGCATTTTGTGTCTAGATTTTATTCTAGTTTTCAACAAATATGTTGGCCACATGGAGTTTACTTTTGTGATACTTAGTCAAACCTGTGCTATAAATTAATGGTGAATTAACTTCTCTGGACCTTCAATCTACAATTCAATGGCCCCCATGTTTATCTCATCTTTATTTCTTTCTAGTACCTATTACTCTTAACAAGAGGTATTTTAAATGCATTTAATGTATATTTGTACCTCTTTCATAATAATGTAAATTCTGTTGGGAGATAATTTTGTCTGCCTTCCTCATCACAATATCCCCAGCATCTATAATAGTGTTTAATACATAGAATTGGCCCTCAGTAAATATTTATGTTGAATAATTATGTGGAATTATTTGATGAGGTAAATAAGGGTTGTTGCATGAACATACACAATAATATTAATTAAGTACTTTCTCTATGCTACTTTATGCCAGGTAGTATTTTAATGACTTTTTAAATATCCATTAAGTACAAAAACAACACAATGTAGGAATAATCATTAAACCCATTTGGCCATGGGGAAAACTAAGGCATAGTTAAGTTTCTTGCTTGAGATTGGCAATTAAAATGTTAATTCAATTATTCTGGCTCCATAATCCTCATCCTCAGTCACTGCCACATAGCACACTTTATTTTTTAAAATTATTTTATCATTGTTCAAGTACAGTTGTCTGCATTTATCCCCCACAACTCCCCCCTGACCCCAGCTATCCCCACCTTCCTCCCCACACAGCATATTTTAAAATTGAGCCATCTGAAGAGAAATAGTCTTACATAAAAAAAACATTATTTCTAAAAGTAAAACTGCTTCATCAGCTCACAAACCATTCCTGTGGCTGGAGGTGGCCCAGACCTTGGGTTAAGTACAATGGAAAAAAGTCAAGAAGTTTCAGTTCACCTCACACCCATTAGGATGGGTACTCCTGAAACAAACTAACAATAATGCATAATGTGGAAAAGTCGGAACCAACTATGCACTCTTGGTGGGAATGTAAAATAGTGTGGAAGCTATAAACAGTATAATTATTCCTCAAAATTAATAAAAATAGAATTACCCTGTGATCTTGTAATTCCAATTCTGGGTATATACAACCACAAAATTAAAGCAGAGTCTTAAATAGATGTTTGTTTATTCATGTTCACAGAGGCATTTTCACAATAGCCAAAAGATAGAAGCAACCCAAATGTCATTAGTGAATGAATGAATAAGCAGTGTGTGTGTGTGTGTGTGTGTGTGTGTGTGTAAAATTCAGCCTTAGAAAGGAAGGAAATTCTGAAACATGCTACAGTAGGGATGAAAGGTGTCTAGCCTGTGGCCCACAGTCTACATGTAGTTCAGGATGGCTATAAATGTGGCCCAACACAAAATCATAAACTTAACTTAAAACCTTTTTTTCTCATCATTTTTCATTAGTGTTTGTATATTTAATGTGTGGCCCAAGACAACTTTTCTTCTTCCAATGTGGCTCAGAGATGCCAAAAGTTTGGACACCTCTGCTTAGGATACCATTTTGAGAGCAATCAGTCAGTAACAAAAAGAAAAATACTGTATGATTCCACTTATGTAAGGTAGCTAAATTAGTCAAATTCATAGAGACAGAAAGTAAAATGATGGTTGCCAAAGGCTGGTAGAAGGGAAAAAGGAGGAATTACCCCTTTGGGTATAGTTGCAGTTGGAAATGAAAAGAGTCTGGAGGTGAAATGAAAAGATGTACGTGGTGGTGATGGTTACACAACAACGTATGTGTACTTAACGCCGTTGGCGTGAGCCCTTAAAATGGTTAACATGGTAAGTTTTATGTTATGTGTATTTTAACACAATTTTAAAAATTCTTAGTACTTGATTTATGTGGCAAAACATTCTGTATTCTGGCTTGACTTTCTATTTAAAACTCAGTGAACTGGTGGTTCTTTATTGCATATATTTAACTCTGTGTGTGTTTTCTCTTTCGTTTTGTATTCCTACTTTACAGTCCCAAGGAGTGGTGAAGCAAATGTCTTATTAGCACAAGTCTGCTGTAAGCTAAGGATCAGTGATCTAAAAACATTTCAGGAAATGACAATAATTACTGTCATTTATTATTTATTTCTAGTAATTATTTCCTAACAATGAAACACTTATTATGAAATAATAATATTAACATTATAGGTAAGTGTAATCATTATTTTTCAATCTCTGAACACATCTACATCTCCTATATAAAAAAAGATGGGGCCAACTTGCTGGCCATTTCAACTGCACACCCAAGACAAGTGTGAGAGGCCATGGCTGAGTCTTTCTAGTATGAGAACTCATGGGGAAAAAATCCTTTGAGAAAGGGCGACCTTCCACATTAGGCTTGGTGAAGCCATATATTAGCAACTTAAACCTAAATGGTTTATGTGGAGAGGGAATAGGAGGAGGAAGGGAGGGAACTCAGCCAGCCTTTCACTGCATTTTTCAAGTAAAAGGTAAAGGCAAGGAGAGTGTAGGATTCTTCGGGTGCCCTGTTATTTGTCTAGTGTTGCCTGAATTTCAAACTATGAATCACCTGAGGGTGAGAATGGGCACACTGATTACTCAGTGACCATATGTAGGTAATTCTAGAATGAGAAACAATTACATACAGTAGATGCCTCGAGATTCAAAGGCATTAGATGATTCCTCAAGACTACTGGACCTCATGGAGAGAAAAGACTACTGGACCTCACGGAGAGAAAAGTCTTTGGTTGAAAGACTAAAATGATTGCTTCCTTGTTGGTGAATTGAGAGGGAAATAGGGCTGTTTTCATTACATAGGGGATCTTTATGTTTACAAGAAAGTCCTGATTCAGAAGAGGAGGCTGTTCATATACTCATTGGGCCAGAATTCAATAAATGCTTTGCTGGATGACCTATTAGAGGTCAAAATGATTAGCCAGGAGGAGATATGCAAAGAGACGAAAATGACACAGTCATGGCTTGAGTCTTTATTGACCTGACTATTGAGAAAGGATGCCAGGACTGCCAGACATTTATTAAGCATCTCTATGAAGAATATCCTGAACTTTCATTAAAGGTGGGGCAGCATCTTTACTAAGGTGAGGTGATTCAATCTAAAGTCCTAGTAGTCCCTGTATCTTCAGCCCAGTATCTGTTACTTTTATTTGTCTTGTCAGTTTAGTATAAGTTTCCTATCATCTCAGCCTCAGACGTGATTCCTGTGTGGCCCTAGTACATGTTCCCTTGTCTCTAGAGAAGACATAAGCTCTTTATATACCTATCTTCATCTTTCTATTAGTGTACCTTTTAATATGTGGTAAGCAGTTAAGCAAACATAAGCAAAGCAGTGACAATGGGCCAGGTAAAGGAGGTCACCAGAGCAGAAAGCCTCAGGTGCCTGGCAATGAGAAAAACTAGGAAAACAAGGACCCCAGGGTAAGCATTCCTCCCCTTACATATCACTAGTCATGTGGTTTAGAACCCCTGACCTTTTAAATCACTGGTTATGCAGTTCAGACCTTCCCCTTACCTTTCCTCCCTTGCCGTGTTGCTAGTCATGTAGGTTAGACCCCTTAGAGGGGAAACAAACAAGGAGGTCAGAGAATAGCTCTTAGGCATTAAGCCTCCCAGTGAAGTCCTGACCTGCATCAAATACATCTAGGCCTCAGTCATGTTTCTGCTCCAGGCTCAGAAAAGCAGCAAAACTAGACAAGTGATGCCAGGACTTTCCTTAGGATCAGCTGCATTGATTAATAACACCCTGCTCTGGCACCAACCAATCAGTGGAGATCACAACCCTTCACATCCCTGAAAGGACACACCTGGAAAGCTGATAAATATTCTATTGGGATCCTCCCCTAACACCTCCAGGCAAATACCTTCACATAGCAGCCCTAGCCTGCTCTCTCCCACCCCCACCCCTGAGCGTGAAGGTGCCTTTCACCCCTACCTCCCCTGCCTCTTCTTCACAGATGCATTACCTTTGTCCTTCTCCATCATAAGTTCAAAGGCCCCTTCTTTTTGCCTCTGTAACTTGTTTCCTTAGCCTATTCTATAGTTCACTTCTCGTACCTCTGTGACTTTCTACTTAAACTTTCTCTTACAGTTTGAATCTTGGCTCTGAATTCTTTCCTAGTCAGAACTCAAGTACCGAGTTTGCTGAACCAAGATCCGGTCTGACCCCACCAGTCTAACACACGACACCATTCTCACTGCCACTGACAAATTATGAAGTGACAGCAGGATTGTTGGAGCAAATTGAGTAAAAAATTAAGAGTACATTAAATAACTGCATTTGCATTAAGTTACACATGGATTCTGTTTTCTAGTCAACTCCTCTGCTCCTTACTTTAAGCAGTATTTCCTACTCACATGTGCCAGTCTGTGGGTGTTTCAGTGAGAGCTACCCTTTCTACCACCAATCCTCCTAAGAACCCAGTTTCAGGTGCTGATATCTGAGCTGGTCCATTCTTATAACTTTTTGCTCCCTTCACAGAACAAACATGGAATCTCTGGTGGACTATCTGTACTAGAATACCAGCATTTCCCAAAGCCATTTCAGAGGGTGAGTTATTAGTTATTAAGGGAGAAAAAGAGTCTTTTTCTATCATGTTATTAATGTCTCAATTTATTAAAATAAATGTCTAAATGTGTAAATAATAAATGTCTAAATTTATTAAAACTAGACACCATCTAGTTTTAATAAATTTCTCACTCTGTTACAATGCTTGTTTCTTATTCTCCCCTTCTCTATTCTAACCAATGATAATCCATGAATAACAATGTCCATGGATAACTGTAATCTGATTGATAGTGTCACCCCTCCTCCCTTCGCTTCTTGTTCTGTTCCTTTACAATGCAGTAGACACACATACAGCTCACTTTGGATTCTACTCTGATGGAAAACAAATGACACCCTCAGTTAGAATCTTTGGTATCATCGATTCTTTCTAATGCACTCATTTTTTGGCTAGTTATTTCTATGATAACTAGTCAATGTAATGAACAAACCTTCCTTGCACAGAGAACACTAGATAAAATCCATAGAAAAACATTCCATTGCCAGAAACCAAGCTCCCTTCAAAAATGTTCATGAAAGTACTGATAGTAAACACTGCCTATCAAGCCCAAATGTGCAGGGTGGAACAAGACGAGGCTTGCTGCCTGAGGAATGAATATTTGTGGAGTCATCATAGCATTATGACATGTCACGGCTCTGCGTGCTTTACAACAGGGAAATAGCCATTCATTTTGCCTAAGCTGTATTTTCCTTGTACATAGAGTAATAAATAATGAAGTATTACTTTTGAGAAGTCTTGAGAGAGTTTCTATTTGTTATCTTTGCTAACTCCTAAATTTTTCAGCATAGGGTTTGTCAAAGGATTGGGTGCCAGCAATTAAAACCAAAATATTTACTGATTTTGTCAGGTTGGGCAATTTTAATGAGCTTTTTATAAAGCTGAAATAAACCTCAACATGGGTACTTTCATTATTGAGTTTGTCACTAACAAGTTGGGAAAAAATGATTTGGGTAGATACCAAATGCAGAGGTGAAGGTTTTTGATGCTTTTCTCCGCCTAAGATATATACACCACTGACAGTTTGTATTTGTCTCTGAGATACCAGAGATTGAGGATAGGGCTCCATTTCCATAATGGGTAATAATCAGATAGTTTCTCTAAAGAAACATATTTTCTTGAAGAAATGGTATTTTGAGTATGGTCTGCCAATGTGCTCAGTGATCAATAGTACAGTTTCAAGGTCAAGATAGGTCTGTCATAAGCTATACAAACATTAGAAAAATTATTTAACCTTTCTCAGGCTCAGTTTCCTCATTCATAAAATGGAATTAACAGCACCACCCATGCAGAATCCCTAAGAGAACTAAACGAGCTTGTAAAGGGGTAATCCTAGCATTTGCCATCAAGTGAAAAAGTAAAAAATTTTGCATGCAAATATAATTTTATTGTTATTTTTGTTTATACAAACACAAAATCATAATACTGAGAAAAGGATAGAAAGTCCAGAGAATTAGAATTATAACCACATTGTAGACACCACAAATAATTGTTTTCTTAACTCCATGTACAGTTCAAAAATTACAAATAACCAAATCAATGTAGTCAATACATATCCTTTATGTGAGGGTTACATGACTGGTGTAATGTGCCTCTAGAATAACCCCATCAGTGAAGTCTTTAGAGTCAACAAAGGTCTGAAGGCCTTTGCAGTCCCATTGGACAACAGCAGCCAATCATCAGTGATATTTGTGCAAGAGGACTGTTTAACTACATGCTTCTGCAATGAATCTTTTCAAAAATGGGTTCCTAGGGTAGGTGCCACTTTTATTCATATTTCTTTCCCATAGCCTGGTCATCTCTGAATTTCACAGCTTTGTGTTGGAAATCATTGTCGTGAATTCGTGGTCAGTTTCAGAGCTACCAAGACATATCCATTAAAGAGATGAGTTTTAAGACATCAGCAAAATCCAGTATTTCCAGATACTCATACATTGTAATAGATTATTATCCAGCCTAACAAAGAAATTGTCAATAAAGAATACCAGATATATTTTGGGAAATAGCCATTAGAATCAATAAGTGACTATTTAAATACTTTCACCTTTCCTCAGAAACCCATTCTGGAATTGACTATAATTTAAAGGCTTCCCAGCAGCGTTCCTCCCTCACTGGTAGTGAATGGTGCTTCCAAAGCAAGTACATCTTTTGGAGGCCTTCTCACTGGGTACTAACCACTGATTCATAAAGTTATCTATGGCGAGAAGACAACAGAGGTTTCTCAGAGATGGATTCTAGTCTTCACTCACAGAAGCTCTCTCTGAACTGTTTCATCCATTCTCATGGCTTAAGTTTTCATCAATACACTACTTTGCCTACCTCAAATTCTCAAGTTTAGACCACATTTCAGAGTTTCCACCATCTCTCTTTAGCTTCCTACCTGATATCTTCAACAGCCTTGAACTGAGGATGCCCAAAGCTAAACTCACCATTTTCCCTCAATTTACCCCATCTATAGATAGCACCATCATATGCCTAGCATTTCAAACAAAAACTAGATTCACCCTGGACTTTTCTTTAACCTGCATTATTAGCATTCAAGCAGTGACAACTTCTTTGATTCATTGATCACTGTATCCCATTTTTTCACCCTCACTACCATCACCCTATTTTAGAGTTCATGCTCCTACAGTAGTATCATGCTTACTATGTGTATGATAACATTTATTTCTGTTATATTTTAAAATCCATTATTGTTCTTCACTAGACTCTTATGTTCTATTGAGGACAATAAACATGCCTGTCTTCTTTGTAGCTATAGTCCCATAGAGATATGACAGCTATGAACTTCACTCATAGTTGTGTTTATGTTTCATCTGATAAGTTAGTATGTTGTATGTTCACTTCCCTTTGTCTCATGTTATTTTATAATTTTCCTTGTGATTTCTTCCTTGACTCATTTGTTGTTTAAGAGTATGTTAATTTTCACATGTTTTTGAAATTTTCAATTTTTTCTTTGGCAATTGATTTTTATTTTCATTTCATTGTGGTTGGAAGAGTAATTTGACATGATTTAATCTTCTCAAATATGTTACAATTTGTGTTTTGGCCTTAACATGTTATCTATCCTAGAGAATGTTTTGCCTGAGATTGAGGAGAATGTGCATTACTGTTGTTGGGTGGAGTATTCTGCATGTGTGTTAGGTTCAATTGGTCTATAGCATTGTTCAAAACCTGTGTTTCCTTATTGATCTTTTTTCTATCCATTATTGAAAGTGGAGTTATGAAATCTCTCTCACTATTACAGTGATATTGTCTTTCTTTCCTACTGATTATGTCAATATTTGTTTTATATATTTGAGTTCTCTGATGTTAGTTGCATATATATTTATAATTGCTATATAACTCTGATGAATCAACACTTTTGTCAATATAGTCATGCACCAATTAATGGCATCAATTAATGGTCACTTAGGTTGCTTCCAACATTTAGCTATTGTAAATTGTGCCGCATGAACGTTGAGGTGCATAGTTTCTTTTGATTTGGTGTTTCAGAATTTGTAGGGTATAATCCCAGCAGTGGAATTGCCAGGTCAAAAAGTAGTTACATTTTTAGTTTTCTGAGGAAATTCCATGCTGCTTACACAGTGGCTGCACCATTCTGCATTCCCACCAACAGTGTACTAGGGTTCTGTTTTCTCAACAATCTTGCCAGTACTTGGGGTTTGTTGATTTGGTAATGATGGCCAATCTAACAGATGTGAAGTGGTATCTCATTATGGTTTTAATTTGCATGTCTCTGTTGGCTAGTGATGCTGAACATCCTTTCATGTGTCTCTGGGTCCTGTGAATGTCTTCCTTACAGAAAAGTCTGTTCAGGTCCTTTGCCCATTTCTTAATAGGGATTTTTGTCTTCCTGGAGTGGAGTTATATGATTTCTTTATGTATTTTGGAGATTGAACCCTTGTCTGAGGTATCATTAGCAAATATATGTTTCCATATGGTTGTTTCTCTTTTTATTTTGCTAATTTTTTAGCTGCACAGAAGCTTTTTATTTTGATGAAGTCCCATTTGTTTATTCTTTCCCTAATGTTCCTTTCTCTAGGGGATATATAGGTGAAAATATTGCTGGGAAGAATATCTGAGACTTTCCTGCCTATGTTCTCCTGTAGGATTTTAATGGTGTCATGGTTTATACTTAAATCTTTTATCCACTTTGAATTTATTTTTGTGTATGGTGTAAGTTGGTGCTCAAGTTTCATTTTTTTTGTATGTAGCCGTCCAGATCTCCAAACACCATTTGTTGAAGAAGCTATTTTTACTCCATTTTATGTTTCTGCCCCCTTTGTTGAATATTAATTGACCATAGAGACTTGGGTTTATTTCTGAGTTCTCTATTCTGTTCCATTGATCTATGTGTCTGTTCTAATGCTAGTACCAGACTGTTTTGATTACTGTGGCCTTATAATATACTTTGAGAGCAGGTATTGTTATCCCTCCTACTTTGTTCTTCTTTCTCAAAATTTCTGCAGCTATTTGGGGTCTTTTATGGTTCCATATAATTTTTTTAAATGTTTATTCTATATATGTGAAATGTGTCATTGGTATTTTAATAGGGATTGTGTTGAATCTATAAATTGTTTTGGGTACTATGGCCATTTGATATTGTTAATTCTTCTAACCCATGAATATTGTATATGCTAACATTTATATCTTCCTTAATTTCTTTCTTCAGTGTTACATAGTTTTCTGAGTAAAGGTCTTTTACCTTCTTGGTTAGGTTTATTTCTACGTATTTTATTTTTCTTGTCACTATATCAAATGGGATTTTTTCCTGATTTCTGTTTCTGATGTTTCATTGTTTATGTACAAAAACACCTTTGATTTCTGAGTATTGACTTTGTATCTGGCTGTTTTGCCAAATTCGCTTATTAGGTTGAGTAGTTTTTTGGTGGTGTCTATAGGATTTTCTTTGTACACTATCATGCCATCTGCAAATAATGACAATTTTACTTCCTCCTTTCCAATTTGGATGCTTTTTATTTCTTTTTCTTGTCTTATTTCTGTGACTAGGACTTCCCATACTATGTTGAATAGGAGTGGTGAAAGAAGGCATGCTTGTCTTATTCCAGATCTTTATGGGAAAGCTTTAAGTTTTTGTCCCATTGAGTATGATGTTGGCTATAGGTCCCTCATATATGGCCTTTATCATATTGATGAATAATCCCTCTATTCTCACTTTGCTGAGTGTTTTTATTATGAGTTGGTGCTGTACCTTATCAATTCCTTTTTCCACATACATTGATGTGCTCATGTGATTTTTATCTTTTCTTTTGTTTATGTGGTATATTATGTTTATTGACTTGCAAATATTGTACCATCCTTGCATCCCTGAGATGAATCCCACTTGATCATGGCATATGATCCTTTTAACATATTCCTGGATGTGGTTTGCCAATATTTTGTTGAGTATTTTAGCATCTATGTTCATCAGTGATATTGGTCTGAAGTTTTCTTTCTTTGTTATGTTTTTATCTGGTTTTGGGATTAGGATGATGCTGGCTTCATAAACAGAGATTGGGAGTCTTCCATCATCTTGAATTTTTTGAAATGATCTGTAGAGGATGGGGGTTAGCTCTTCCTTAAATATTTTGTAGAATTCTCCTGTGAAACCATCTGGTCCAGGGCTTTTGTGTGTTGGGAGTTTTTTGATTACTGCTTTAATTTCATCAGCTGTTATTGGTTTGTTCAGGCTTTTTGCTTCTTCTTCATTGAGTTTTGCAAGATTATATTTTCTAGAAATTTGTCCATTTCACCTAGGTTTTCAAATTTCTTGGCATATAGTTCTTCATAGTAATTTCTTACAATCTTTTGTATTTCTGTGGTATCAGTTGAAATCTTTCCTCATTCATTTCTGATTGTGTTTATTCAGGTCCTCTCTCTTTTTTTCTTGATGAACCTGCTTAAAGGCTTATCGATTTTGTTTATCTTTTCAAAGAAGTAGCTCCTGGGTTCATTGATCCTTAGAATTGTGCTTTTAGTCTCTATATAATTTAATTCTGCTCTGATCTTGGTTATTTTCTTCCTTCTACTAGCTCTGGGCTGTCTTTGTTGTTGTTCCTGCAGTTCTTGTATGCATAGGGTTAGGTTATTTATTTGCAATGTTTCTATCTCTTTTTAGGTAGGCTTGTATTGCAGAACTTCCCTCTCAGGACTGCCTTTGCTGTGTCCAATAATTTTTGGATTTTTGTGAGTTCATGTTCATTTGTTTCCAGAAACTTTTTGATTGCTTCCTTAATCTCATTCTTGATCCATTCATTGTTTAATAGTATGCCATTCAATAACCATGAATTTGAATGTTTTGGGTTTTTTTCCTTGAGGTTGATTTCTAGTTTCATTCCCTTGTGGTCAGAGAAAATGCTTGGTATAATTTGTCCTGCATTTCCCTTAACCGCTCTTCATCTGTTTTGAATCTTCCTATTTTTGCTCTTTCTGGGATAATTTTTCTACCTTGTCCTCCAGCTTACTGATTTGATCCTCTGCTTCAGTTAGCCTGCCTTTGATTCCTTCCACTATGTTCTTCAATTCAGAAAATGTGGTCTTCATTTTGTCTTAGCTCTTGTTGATAGTTTCTATGTCATTTTATCATTCTGATGTAGTTCGCAGTATGTTCTTTGTAGCTTCCCTGTAGTCTTCAGTAATTCTTGCTGAGCTCATTGAGTTTTCTTGTAACCATTGTTTTTCAACTCAAATGTCTGATAGTTAACTTGCCCCTATTTCATTTACCATTCTTTCTGAAGATTCTTCTTTTCTTTCATTTGGGGCTTTTTTTTTTGTCTTCACATTATTTGTGAAACTCTTCTTGTTGGTCTCTGACTTTCAAATTAATCTGTTTTGACTCCCTGAGTTTGTGATATAAACACCTGCAGTAGGAGACCTGTGTAATTCAGTGGTGCATTCTCCTTGATCTGAACTTGATGCTCTTGCGATGCCCTTTATGCCATTTGTATTTGTCCTCTTGATGTAATTGGATTTCGATTGTTGTTGTGTTGTTCTTTGGTGGGTCCTTCCCTCCTGCTGGTTGACTGAGGGTCACCCTGCCCATCACATCTTGTATGGTATTGTGAAGATGATATGAGAACAAAACTACAATGCCCAGGAAACAAACCTACTTGTGCAAAAATATCCCCCCACTGCAATCCCACTATCAACAGCCAATGAGCCAGTGTAAAGAGATTAAGACTATTATAAGAGAGGAGAGAAATAAACTATAGTATAAAATCTAGAAACTTAATATGCACAAACTTGATGAACAAGAAATGAATGTTAAAAAGCTATTCAGGGAAGCAAATATACCAAATCATGGAGAAGATCACAGTGGATTTCATCTCGGTTGCCCCTGGGATTCACCACTGTTTTTCCTTTCTGGATCCACCTCTGGTGATGTCACATGTTGACCCCATATGACCATAGGCAGCTTGCTCAAAGACTGCTAGAGATCTACTGTCTGTGGCTAACTCCTTCAGTTGTTAATCCAGGTACTCTGTACTCAGCAGTCAGGGTTAAGCACCACAGAGCCAGGGCAGAGTCTCCCCTGGGGTGAGTGCTATTGTTTCCCCTCAGGTTGCTGCTATTTAGAGGGGAGTGGTCTGCCTGAGCAGGATTGCTGCTGACATATGGAGGATAACTCAGCACCAGGATCCCTGTGGCTACTCTTTCAGGTCTCTCCCCAAAGCTTCTGTCCCCAGCCTCTCCTCAGGCATCTCTAGCCTACTCTGCCTCCAACTTTGCTGGAGCCCCTGGTAAGTGGTTGCAAATGAAAATTTGTACATTGACCTTTAAACAGGCTCTTTGCATCTACAGCCATCCATTTGTGGCAGAGAGCAGCCCTGCCGCTTTTTGCTACTGGTTGTAATCTATGTACTTTTTGGGCTCTGTTGCTCAAGGCTGGAGATTCCAGTTTAGGGTTTAGACCACACACTTCTCAGGGGAATCCAACCAGTTGCTTAATTATCCCTTCAGTGCTACTACTTGTTGGTACCCAGCCAGACTTCTCAAGTCTCCACTGCACTCCTTACCAGTCAGTTAGTGATGAAGATGATTCTTTCGTCTGTCCAAGGTTATAAGGCTTCTCTCTCACTATTGTTCAGTTGTTTGTTCTGGGTGATTTCTTCACTGGAATTTCAATCACTTTAGTTGTAATTCGATTGGTCCTGGGAGGAGATTAGTGTGGCTTCCATTTATTACTCCACCATCTTGCCTTGGATCTATGCTTTCATGTTATTGTCTAGTGTGTTGTCTAAGTTTCTCTGAAACTTAGAAAGCACTCTTTAGCATTTCTTATAAAGCATTTCTAATTGTGATGAACTCCCTCACTTTCAATTTATGTAGGAAAGTCTTTATTTTGCCTTCATTTTTCAAAGACAGTTTTGCCCCACATATAATATTTTGGTTTGGAATTTTTCTTGCTTTGAATATATTATTTCACTACTTTCTTGCCAGTAAGGTTTGTGCTAAGAAAGCCACTGATAATCTTAGAGGGGTCCTTACAAATGATGAGTCAGTTTTACATTACTGTTTTCAAGCTTCTCTGCCTTTGACTTTTGACTACGTGACTGTAATATGTCTTGGTATGGGTTTCATTGGACTTATCATAGACAGACTCTACAAAATTATTTGTATTTGGATGTCCCTTTCATTCTTCAGATATGGAAAGTATTGTGCCATTATTTCTTCAAATAAACTCTGACAGTTTTTCTCTCTTCTTCTCCTAGGCTACCATAATGCATATATTGATGTGCTTGATGTTTTTCTGTGTGTTAGTTTTTCTTCATTTTTCTTTTATTTGCTTCTCTGACACAATAATTTAAAAAAGCTGTCTTTGAGTTTGCTGATTTTGTCTTCTGTTTAATAAAGATTGTCATTAATCCTATCTAGTAATTTCTTTCAATTCAGTTATTCTTCACCTACAGAATTTCAGTTTTTGGAAATAATTCTCTTTTGAGCTTCACATCACATTTATGTATCATATCTATTATTTCATTTAGCTTTGTATCCATGTTCTCTTTTAGCTCACTGAGCTTCTTTAAGACAGTTATTTTCAATTGTCAGGTAATCCAGAGATTTCTATTTCTTTAAGGTTAATGTCTAAAGATTTATTTTTTCCTTTGATTAGGCCACATTTTTCGGTTTTTTTTTTTTGTATGCCTCATTATTTTTTCCTAGAATTTGAGGAATTTTAAAAAGAACTACCTCTCCTAGTTTTTATAGACTGGGTTTGAAGAGGGAAAAATCTTCAACAATCAGCTCTACTACAGTTGTTGTGGGTCTCTCTAACATTTTCTGGGGATGCATTTTCTCTGGTCTTATGCATTTAATGTCCTAGAGAGACGGGCTTGCTGAGTTCTTTGGTAAGACTTCATATCCTCTTCCTGTCTGTGGTGTCTATCTGTAGTACTGCAGGGTCTTTTGCACTGTGAAAAGCTACACGAATTTACCTTTATTCCAAGTGGCTGTCGGGCATGCCAAATCATTGGTTACCTGTAAGTGCTCAGAAACCAGTACCTTCGGTAGTCCCCACAAAAGCCATTTTTATATATACATTTTACTCTTCTTTCTAACTTCTGAGAGAGAAGTTGCATGTTAGGTGTGTTCTTCCAATTATTAACCAATCTGTGCCAACTGGGAGGAAGTCTATCACAGAGAAAAATCAAACAACATATCTTACCTGTTCCAATGCAGCTGTTGTTGGCTTTGTGCTTCCCTGGGGAGTTATGACTTCTGAACTGGACCCTGGAGATATTATAAAGGCTTTATGATACCAATAACTACTGCTGGAAATTTACACGAGGGACTAGAGTAGACGGTGCTATGTATAGTAATTTGGGTCATTATGAACTGACCATCAGTAATATGATGATGATTGCATTTAAATGCTGTTTTTTTTCTTTTCTTGTGTTTTCCTGGCATCCGTTTTTGTAAAAAAAAATTAACACAAGAACATTTCTGTAGTGAAAAGGGCAATATTTTCAAATAGTTATTTATTCATTCATACCCATGTAACAAAATGACACACACACTATTACTAATGGGAATATCAGATACAGATTTGAAAGATATTGCCAGCTATGGAGAAGCCACATCTTTGATCAACAGAGTGTGCAGGTATCTTTACATGACTTTAATCTGAGTTACAAAGTTTGGGTTCTGGGTTGCTGTGTCCAGGGGAGGTGACAGTGGAAGGAATAGTAGCTTTGTGGCTTTCATGGATTCCACCAGGAAGGGTAGGGAGGTGGGGTTGAGCAGAGGCATCCACTGCCTAGCTTTGCTGTCCCCGTGGGCTCCAGCTCCCCTGTGCACATGAACCACTACATGCATGATTTCCTGTGGAAGCATCTGGCCTTGAGGTGTTTCACACTGTTTGTGCTATGGGAGCCATGTGTTGTGGTATCTGATTCAGAGAAACACATCTTAAAATAAATGACATCAGCTTCAGACTCATCTCCCTGACCTAGAACCTGCCCAAGTATGCTTTGGAGAGTAATGGCACTGAGGGACACAGTGACAATTGACCTGATTGATGATTACTAAAAAGTTTATGAGTCCACATGATGGGGAAACCAACCAACACATTTGTATCTTTTATTTAACTGTTTTGAAAAAGAAAGAATGTGTAAAATCAAAAGGTATTAGGAAATTCTGATTTCTATTTCATCATTCCAATGCTAACAACAAAAATGTCAAAGAAGAGAATAATAGCCTATCTTTTGGGAGGCAAAGAGCCTAGAAGTCTGCATGAATCCTGTCACGTACCATCAAGGTAGCAGCACACCATCCAAGGACTGAACTCTGTCCTCCTTCAAACTACAAGAAGCCATCTGTTAACAGCCAAAGTGTCTTTCCACCCTTACTACCCCTTCAGGACAAGCCGTCAGTTCATATCAGCCACTGGCAAGGCTGTCAGTGTGCCAACTTGCACAACAAATACAAAAGAACCCAGAGAGACTTCAAGATCACAAAAACTCTCTAAGTGAAATGCCTTTCTAGTACAATGGGAATGAAAATGAGCTTTGCTTAGGAAATCCCTCCCTGTTCTTCACTTTACTGAGCAATCCAAACCTAGAAAACAAAGGAGTCAGAACTTCACTTGTACTTAATTTCCAAAACTTCATCAATATTTCTATACTTATAAGGTTAATGTAACAATAACATTATGAAGCTACTGTTTTATAAGATCTCCTATATGTTAGTGAGCTCAGTCCTGCTATTGGAGGTCAAAAGCCATACAGATCTGAGGAGAAAATTAGTCACTCTAGTCAACTTATGTCTTAACTTTTTTCTTAAAGACAATACTTTGAGGATGACAATTTGTTTAATTAGAAATTTAAAGTAGCATCCCAGAAAAACTTTATTCTGAAAGCTTTCTTTTTCCTAGAAAACCAGTGACTTTTTTAGTTCCTAGTGAAAAAAGTTCATGACTACTTACAAGAGTCTAGGGATAAGAATGCTGTTCAGAATAAAATCCAAAGGGCTGATGGGCTGGTGACTTGCACTGAAATTACACAGAGTCAGGGACAGAAGTTCAGAGCAACAGAAACTGAGTCATCGGCTAGATCCACTGTCTGCTAAAAGTGAACAGCATTTAATCTCTTGATACTTTTAAGTAACAGGCCTCAGATTTCCAAGTCTTGCCTTGTGATTTATCTCCATTTGGTGGGTGATTGAACTTGAGATGTCCTTTTTTTTTGATGCCAAGACACAGAAGTTTGTCCTGGAATATACAGATACAGTTACAGCACTTTCATATGACACACTTCTTGTCTTTTATCAGGAAAGTCTTGGATTGAGATCGACAAAGTTTGCTATTGGCTAGATGATCTCCTTTCTACAAAATTGTCCCACTATATTAGTTTTGTGGCCAGAATTGTGAAACAAGTGGTGAAGGGGCTTTGAGCTTCATCTCAGCTGCTAAGCCTCAGTCAGGCAGTTCTATTGCACCAACAGTTTTACATTCTCAAGAGCAGCCTGCAGGACAAGAAAAGTTTAGCTGAGTACATTAGGAATGGCTATAGAGAATAATTCAGATATTTTATTTCACATGCCAGTCTTGGAAAAAAGATTCCCATTGAGTTATCTTTTTACCCAACCTACCACTCAAATTTTTCACAAAGTTCTGAAATTGGTTGAACAGAAGCAATGTGAAATGTTGATAATTAAGTATAAAATGTTAATCAGAATTCAATCTAACATGTATGAAGAACATTTTTGATTATTTAATACCTAGCTATCCTTGTGTTCTATAAACAAAGTTTTTATTTGTGCTTCATTAATCCTTCTCTAAGATAAGTCTTTTTAAAATTTTATATTTGCCACCAAAAAAACTTTAACTGCATTGACATACATAAAGTAGTACCAAAAACTAGTGTTTCTCTAAAAACAAAGTTTCTATGAAATAAAAATGATCAAGGGAACAGAAGAGCCCATGGAGAGCAAAAGGAGAAAGTGCAACCTGATGAGTTTAGTTGATGTACTAATGGTGAGTGGCATGGAGTCACTGAGCTATCCAAAGACAAATTTTTGTGGAGGGTATCAATTACAGAGTGATCATTAGAGAAATGCTGAGCAATGGGATGTCACCTTCATTCTCCACCTGTAAAAATACTAGTGACATCATATTCATGGAAGAATTAGAAGAAGAATGCAGGTATAAGAAAGGTCAGTTCCTTACTTATCATGGAAAAAAGCTTGGACTTTCTTCAACAAGAGTAAATGCACTTTGCCACTCTATTTAAGGCACCTGTGGTCTGCTGTGAGTGGTATCTTAGAGTCTCTGTGAAAGAGAAGTTACCTATAAGCAGTTGTGCTCCCCCAACAACTAAAAGAGAGTCTTCATTTACTTTATGGCAATAAACTAATTTGATCCAACATAAACTTTTAAGAAAAATGGCTTTGATCTGGCCCTAACTAATGTGGCTCTGATGGTTAGGCATATTCCTGCAGGAGAAAAAGTTGCTGGTTGGATTCCTGGTCAGGGCACGTGCCTGGGTTGTGGGTTCTTCCTGGTTTGGGCATATGGGAAACACAACCCATTGATGTTTCTCTCTCCCATCAATATTTCTCTCTCCCTTTCTTTCTCCCTCCCTTCCCCTCTGTCTAAAAATAAAGAAATTAAATTTATTTTTTAAATGACTTTGGCCTGGAATGGGCACCATTTTAGCAGATTTGGGATGTGTTGCATCTGGGTGTCCTGGCTGAGGTGACTAAGCTAGAGTGGGTTTGAATCCCACTGGGTATGGTGGCAGGTAGATAGGAAGCAGGAACAGTTTGAGGTGTCATGGCTCACAAGTACACCAGGCCGCTCTGGCAGGGTTGGATGATGCATGTGTAGGCAGAGGCATTTGAAGCAGTCATGGTCCAACAAGTTCCACAGCCACCATGACAGTCTGTCCTGAAGGGATATGATAGAGATGGAGTGGGCCAGAGGACCTAGGTGTGTTGCAGCAGTCTTGTAGGCTGGCTGACCACCTGGCTGAGCTCACACCTGAGTTATTCAGGTGGGATGGCTATACAAACAATAGCATTCACTGACACCTCAGATTGTGGAGAATTCCAGCAGCTTTCACATGTCTGGTAGATGCTTTGAAATTAGTAAATGGTTTCTCTCTGGTTGAGATTAGATGCCCTGCACTGTTTTTTATTCACTGTGCTCTGAGGTAGGCAAGTTCTGCATGTTTGTCCCTCAATGACACTCTTCCCTATTGCCAGAAATCATGTTAGAGTGTTATTTGGAACTTCTCTTGTCTCCATCTCTCCTACTCTTCTCTATGATGTGCCTTTCTTGTTTGTTGTGCAGATGATACTCAATCAGTCTTCAGTTCTTCAATAGGAATTGTTCTCTATATGTGTATATTTGGTGTGCACATGAGAGGAGGTGAGTTCAGGGTCTTTCTATGCCACCAACTTAATCTTATCTTCCATAAGTCACCTAATTGTGCCTTCTAGTGTCTTTCATCGATCACTCAGTCACAGAAATTACCATTTTTGTCAAGATTTTTTGAACACTCCCAGTCATTGGGAGTTAATGTTGCTACATAACACTGCAAATCAGTCTTTGTAATTTCTCATCATTCTTTGATTAATAAAGACACATTTGGCGATGGAAAACTAATAGTGCATGTGTTGTTAATTCAGAAAATGGTTGAAATCGGCACTGCCAAACTTCCCCTTACTCCCGGTTTTGTTTTGTTTTTAACCAAATGACAGTCCTACCCTCTGTAGTAGAAGCCAATTTACCAGTTTCAAGTTTATGTTATTTCTTGCTGTATTTGGAATAAAATATAAAACAAATTAACTCTATGTATTTTAAATTATTTAATGGGAAATACCACTGTGTATATAAAGTGAATAAGTGAAACCTTGAGATTAAAGGAGAGGATTTACTAATTTAAGATTCATGCACTGTCTGTTCAATTCACATTAATGAATAAGTTGTACTTTTGCTGAATCCAAATTCAGTGACTCTGAAATATTTTCAAGATATAATTTTAGTGTTAAAAATTTCTGCTGAAGAGGCTATTTTTACTCCATTTTATGGTGTTGCCCCCTTTGTCAAATATTAAATGACCATAGAGACTTGGGTTTATTTCTGGGCTCTCTGTTCTGTTCCCATTGGTCTATGTGCCTGTTTTTATGCCGGTACCAGGCTGTTTTGACTACAGTGGCCTTGTAATACAGTTTGGTATCAGGTATTGTGATCCTTCCTACTTTACTCTTCTTTCTCAAAATTGCAGCTGCTATTCGGGGTTATTTATGGTTCCATATAAATTTTTGAAGTGTTTGTTCTATGTCTGTGAAATACGCCATTGGTACTTTAGTAGGTATTGCATTTAATCTGTAAATTGCTTTGAATAGTATGGATATTTTGATGATGTTAACTCTTCTGATCCATGAACACAGTATGTGTTTCCATTTGCTTGTGTCTTCCTTGATTTCTCTCTTCAGTGTTGTGTAGTTTTCTAAATACAGGTATTTTACCTCCTTGATTAGGTTTATTCCTAGGTGTTTTATTTTTCTTTATGCTATATCAAATGGGATTTTTTCCCTTGATTACTGTGTCTGCTGTTTCATTGTTGGTATACAAAAACGTCTTTGATTTCTGGAAAATGAAGTCTACACTAAGTGAAATGAAGGAAAATGCACAACGACCCAATAGTGATGGGAAGAAACTGGGACTCAGATCAATGGAGTGGACCAAAAGGAAGGAAGAAACAACTAAACAGAAAAGAATGAAGAAACAAGAATTCAAAAGAATGATGAGATCCTTAGGAACCTCTAGGAAATCTTTAAATGTTGCAGACTGGTACAACCACTATGGAAAACAGTATGGAATTTTCTAAAAAAACAAAATATAGATCTGCCTTTTGACCCAGCAATTCCACTGCTAGGATTATATCCTAAGAACCCTGAAACACCAATCCAAAACACCTATGCACCCCAACGTTCATAGCAGCATGATTTAAAATAGCCAAGTATTGGAAGCAACCTAGATGCCCATCAGTAAATGAATGGATCAAAAAAACTATGTTATATATACACAATGGAGTTCTATGCAGCAGAAATAAAGGAGGAGTTTCTACCCTTTGCAACAGCATGGATGGAACTGGAAAGCATTATGCTGAGTGAAATAAGCCAGGCATTAAAAGACAGATACCATATGATCTCACCTTTAACAGGAACCTAAGCCACAAAACAAATAAGCAAGCAAAATATAACCAAAGACATTGAAATAAAAAACAGGCTGACAGTAACCAGAGGGGAAAGGGTAGGGAATTTCAGGGGGGAAAGGGAAGGGATCACAGGAACAAGTATAAAGGACACATGGACAAAAAGTAACAGGGGTGAGAATGGGAGGGAGGTGGGGAGCACTGGGGCAGTGGACTGGGATGGAAGTAAAAAACAGAGAACTGTACTTGAACAACAATTAATTTTTTTTTAAAATGTATTAAGAAAGGGGAAAAATAAATATTCCAACATCTGCATTATAGGGGTACCAGAAGGGGAAGAGGAAGAGCAACAAGTGGAAAACTTATTTGAACAAATAATAAAGGAGAACTATCCCAATCTGGCAAAGGAAATAGACTTCCAGAAAGTCCAGGAAGCTCAGAGAGTCCCAAAGAATTTGGACCCAAAGAGGAACACACCAAGGAACATCATAATTACATTACCTAAGATTAAAATGAAGGAGAAAATCCTAGAAACAGCAAGAGATAAAGAGTCACCTACAAAGGAATTCCCCATCAAACTCTCAGCTGATTTCTCAAAAGAGACCTTGCAGGCAAGAGGAGACTGAAAAGAAGTATTCCAAGTCATGAAAGGCAAGGACCTCCATCCAAGATTGCTCTATCCAGCAAAGCTTTCATTTAGAATGGAAGGGCAGATAAAGTGCTTCTCAGATAAGGTCCACTTAAAGAGTTCATCATCACCAAGCCTTTATTGTATGAAATGTTAAAGGGATTTATCTAAGAAAAAGAAGATAAGAAATATGAATAGTAAAAAGACAGGAAACTCACAATTATTAACAACCACACCTAAAACAAAAACAGAAATAAACTAACAAACAACTAGAACAGGAACAGATCCACAGAAATGGAGATCACAGGGAGGGTTAGCAACAAGGGAGTGGGAGGAGGAGAGAGGGGGAAAGGTTACAGAGAATAAGTAGCATAGATGGTAGGTAGAAAATAGACAGGGGGAGGGCAAGAACAGTATGGGAAATGTAGAAGCTAAAGAACTAATGACACATGGACATGAACTAAAGCAGGGGAATGTTGGTGGGAGGGGGTGTGCAGGGTGGAGGGAAATAAAGGGCGGGGAATGGAAGAACTGTAATAGCATAATCAATAAAATATATTTTTAAAATAAAGAAATTCACAAATGTTCTAGATGCCAAAAAAATTTTCTGCTGCCTTCCAATAACCTTAGATTGCTGTTGGTAATTTTTCTTGTTTATATATTGTACAATTTCAGGATCTGTTAGTGAGAAGAAGCATTTAGAGTAGTGTTCTAAATTTTAAGTGGATCATAAACCACCTGGTGATCTTGTTAAAATGCAGGCTCAGATTCATCAGGTCTAGGTGGGGAATATCTACTGAACTATGGCTAATTTCAATACTTCTACAGTAAATATGATCTTGGACTGATGTGGACTCCAACCAGCAGTGTGTGCAGTGTTATAGATGTGATGAATGAATTCACATGGACTGCAGAAGTCCTGTGGAGAAAAAGGGACAGCATGGCCACTCTCTGAGTGAGAGAGCACCCTGAGCTTTGTCTGAACAGGCTTTTATTGCTTTTCAGGGAGCATTACATCAAGAAAGATCTTCATTCATCATTGTCAGGCAGTAGTGATCAAACAAGAGATAACATTCAAAGAACAAGAGGACTTATTCTGAGTCAGGATCAGTTAGCTAAAGGGCCATAAAACTTTGGGAAACAAACTCATTTTATGCTTCGACCCTTACCAGAAAATTGAGGGTATTAGCAAAGCAGGTTTCACATGATTTTATGCATTCTTTCTTAGGCCTGATTGCCCCAGCGAACTACCCCCTGCTCAG
>PVKM010004901.1:0-49782 GCA_004027735.1 Carollia perspicillata | reverse complement strand
TGGGGTGATAGAGGGGAAATAACCCAAGCTTCAGAATAAGCAAATCTAGGTTCATACCCTTGCCTTCTGGTCCCTTCCCCCAAGTGCGAGCTTGTACGGGATTGGGTAAGTTACCGAGCCTCTCTAAGATTTGGCTTCTTGAGATTATAATACCAAGCTCAGAAGGTTTTCAGAGAATTAAGACATATCATCAACAAATGGTAGCTATTAGTATTATGCCTTTAGAGCTAATTTAGAAAGTCTGCAACAAATCCTTAGTGAGAATTAATAATGCCTTGGTAGGAAATGGGCAGACATCCAGCTGTACCACCTTCCTGGCCTGTGGGACCATTAACATTGTTCGATTTGATCATTATACTTTGAGGAGCTCTAACCAGAAGGAAATGCAATAGAAGTGGAGGTTTGGAGTGGTACAGGAGCTTTTGAAAATAGGCAAAGTGCTTGCTTTCCCATGAACAGCCCATCATCTTGATTTGTAAATGGAATAAATAATTCAGAGAACAAAGGCAGTACAGGCCTAGAGTATGGGTAATTACTTGATTACTAGATGAGGGCAACACTCTGGAAGAGAACTTCTAGACATACTGTGGGAGTGCAGAAAGGCATCAGAGGATTTGTGCATGTTTTATTCCACGGCATGTTTTGCAAGAGAGGCAGTGCCTTCAGATGAAAAATAGAGGCTGGTCCATAATAGACAGCAACATGTTGTAACACAGTACACACACTCTTTAAGGGCAAACAATTTCTTTAAAACTTACATGGTGTTTCTTGCATTCTAACTGACTAGTTGTTTTGTGTAAAGGCAGCATTCAGGCACGCAAACCTCTCCTGGTCTCCCTGGAGTGCAGAGGTTTGCAAAGGGACAGACCTGGACCACATCACAACACTGCTGGCCCCAGAGCCAAACTTGACTTTATCACTAGCTGGGTGACTTTGGTCAAGTGACTTAACCTCTCTGAGTCTGAGTTTCCTCTTCCTTACAATTAGAGGTAGCCTGATTTAACAAATATTTTCTGAGTGCTTCTTACACACTTGACATCGTTCTATGGTAAATAAGGTGTCCCGAAGTACCATATATTCTAAAAGTTTTTAGATCATCCAGAGAGCAGCAGTAGTTAAGAGATTACTTTCAACACGAGTGATGGAAAGCATGGGATTTGGAGTCCCTGTGGATCTGGACTCAATTCTTTGTTCTTCCACTAACTGGCAGGTAAACATTGGGCAAAACAGTAAAAACATCGACACCTGTTTTTTCAGCTGTTAAAATGGGGTTAACAAAACTTGGTCATTAAGTTACTGTCAGGACAAATTGTATCTGTGTGTATACAGTGCTTTATGAATGGCGGTGTTTCATTAGCGATGCTCCCGTGTGAAGGAGGTGTGTATAAGTGAGCAGCGTTGCTAAAACTACAGCCAAGAAAACCTCGACGTGAGCATTGGGAGGTATTGCAACATGACGGCTGTTCTTCCCAGTGCTTTGTGCTAAGTGAGTGGTGTTTTTGTTCGCTTGTTTTTTAAAACGTGACTGTTGGCAGTATCTCCAGTACTTATCTTTATACCCGTCCCTCCCGCCACCCGTTTCCTAGATAAAATGCCTGAGAGGAGAGATGGGACTTGTGCACTGCTGGGTGGTGACACGCAGTGACACGCAGTGGGGTGGTGGATCCAGAGAGCCAGAACTCCTAGTTCCAAACCTAGCCTGTCAGCTGCATTGTCCTTCTTCTCAGAAAAGCCCGCAGGGCTAGGACACTGGCTGCAAACACTGGCTTGTGTCTTGTTTATACAGTTAGAGGGATGAGCCTTAACAGCTAATCCCAGGAAAGCACACAGAACCAGAACCAGGGGCCCCCTCAGGGCGGTTCTAAAAAAATGTGATGATTCCAAGGGTTGGCATTCAAAATGTTTGAAGTTCAGGAAGACTAACAGGATGGTAACAAAGGCAGTGCCCCGCCCCACACCGCTTACCGTTTCCCCTGGAAGTGGTTTCAGCTGACTCTCCACGGCAGCCATCTTCGCGTCCTGCAGTTCATTCTTAAGTGTCTGCACCGTGCTCAGAGCTGAATCAATTTCCATAGGACCACAGGCTTCATGGGCCTGTCAACAGAGTTGGGGACGTGTGTACACAGTCTGCTTGGAAGTGCTCCAGGATTCTGCAACATGTGCAGTTTTTCTGGACATACCCTCAGTGAACCTCAAACTCTAGCAACAGGATGCAAGGGTAGTGTGCATTTCCCAAGGTGACAAAAATCATCCTCAGTCAGGACTTTAGTCCTAACTTCCTTGAATAATAATTTATGTATTTTTCATAAGTGGATATACTTCAAAGTCTTCTTGAAGCTATTTCTCTCTGAAATGCATTTGCCTCTTGGACTAAGAGGATTATGAAAGATTTTATTCCTTAGTAATCTAACAAAATTTCATTCTCTTGACCATATACAATATTGATCTCCAATTGTTTTCATAATCTCCCAATACCTATGTTAATAAATTATGTACATGTATAATTATGGATCAGTGTATTAAATACTGATAAACCTGAATTTCTTTCCTTCTTTAGGTTATAGTAACAACAGCAGCAATAAATACTAATTGGCTTATTTCTATGTGTCCGTATTACCCAGTGAGGAAACTGGGGCACAGAGAGATTAATTAACTTGCCTAAGTCAGAAAATTAGCCAATGGCAAGGCCAGAATTTAAACTCCGCAGCCTGATTCCAGAGCTGATATCCTTCACCCTTACACTATGTAAAAAACATCCGAAAGCCCTCAGCATCTTCCTGTACACAGTGGACCATCTCACTTGAGTCCCACGTTGAGGCTCACTGCTCCAGAGCAGTTGCTTGAGGTGGGTGTGTGTCTAAGACTCACTGAAGGAATCTGTTCAAGTTCAGATGCTCTATGTCCAGAGATTCTGAATCGGTTGCGCAGAGCAAGGCCCAGGGATCAGCACCCTGACTGCCCCCAGCTGACCCCGATACAGATGGCCTTTGGACCTCTCTCTGAGACACAACCGCTCAGAGCACTTTTCACTGGATATAATCTAAAGCTCTGGATATTTTTCTTTGGTGATACAGAAAAATATTTAGCACTGTTCACGTTAAGAATGCAAATCAGCTTCTTTCCTCCTTCCCTTGTTCGTGGATGAGGCTGACTGTTTCTATAAAGGGATTGTTACAGGGGGAAAATGAATTCATGCCAGAACGTCTTGCTAATGCCACATCAAACAGTGTGGTAATGAAGCCTTGTGGTAATTAATGAGTTCCAGAGACAGAAACTCATTAATCCCTAATTCTGTGCGATTGAGGACTTTGTTAAGGTGAATGCTCCCACTTAAGACGTGAAAAACTTTCAGGGCAAAAACTGTAATATACACAGCCCCCCAAATAGAGTTGATTTCTAAATAATTTGTTATCAAGTTCACAAGATGATGATAGCTGGAAGATATGATCACTTTGGCCCACAATTTACCTGGCACCAAGAAACTGATGACTACTAGTCTCCCCTATGATCCTGGGGAAAAAAAAAAGACCATGGCTTGTCGCAGGGTATGGGAGGAGGGGGAGTGTGCAACCTGAACTAAGTTGAACGAGAGTCATCTGTAACCAGAAGGTGATAAATAAGTCTGAGACTGTGGCTGAAAGTGTTAAAAGCCAATGTACATGCAGGGCATCTTTAATGGTCATGCCAATGAAATGGACAAGAAATATGCCCAGCGGTGCCCAGGCCTTGGGTAGCACCCAGGTTACATAGGCAGGAAGGAATTAAAAGCTCCTTTCTCAACAGGCTAACTTGTGTGACAAGGGGTCCACTTGCCTTCTGTGAGGCGGTACGCAGCTCCGCCAAGCTGGTGGCGAGATTCTTGGCACACTGGCTCAGTTGCATGGCGGCAGCCTGGTCGCTCACGGTGGGCACTGCGGCTTTGGCAGAGGACACCATCTTGCTTCCAGGCTGTAGAGAGACAGGCAGAAAGTAAGGCAGCTCCTGGGCAGTAAGGAGAAAGCTGACCCAGGCAGCAAGGCCACCACATCGGCCAGAACTTACCCTAAAACAAGGGGTATGAAAACCACCCACATTCCCCCCCAAAATTCCCACCCTGGATCAGACACTGGAGGGAAGGATATTTGAGGAATGTTGAAACATAATCAAATAAAAGGCTGTGTCAATGGGGAAGGGGCAAAATTGGGATAGTGGCTTGAAATTCTCATTTAAAACAGAATTCAAAGAGAGTTTCTTATTAAACATGGTTCTTTGTGTTTCCTAGCATAGCTCTTTAACTATGTCTGAAATATATCCCAAACATTATTTTTAAAAAATATAGGCAGACAAAATGAAACAAATAAAATGACCTATTATATTTCTCACTGCCCAGGATAATTTCACCATGCGTGAAATGTCTGTGTTCATGCATATATATAATATAATTTATTCTATTTTCAAACTCCCTGTTTTACATATTCTACCTTTTAAATAGCTATATAGTATTACATTTTACATATGTTAATATTTCACAGTCCTGTAATGTTGAGCATGTTTTCATTTCTCCAATGTAATGAACAATGGTATGATAAACACCTTTGTAGCTAAAATTCTGTACATGTTCCTAATTTTTTCTGTAAGTTTTTAAAGGTAGAATTTCTGGAGCAAAGAATATACATATTTTTAAGGGTTTCAATATGTAGGCTGTACAACTATTCTTAGTAAAGCTGTACCAAATTCAAGTGCCAGATCATAGATACTAAGAATAAAAGTTAATGTTTTTAATATTTAAAAATTCATGAGAACTTAAGAAAACCAGCATGAGTGTTCAAAAAGCAAACACATAACTGAAACAAGAAATTGTAAAAAACAAGAAAACGCAAAATCAAATAAGAACTTTACCAAGTAAACTGGTAAAAGATTATTATTTATTTTTAAATTATATTTTATTGATTATGCTATTACAGTTGTCTTAATTGTTCCCCCACTTGTCCCCTTCCACCCAGCACTCCCCACTCCCTCGGGCAATCTGCACACCATTGTTCATGTCCGTGGGTCATGTGTATAAGTTCTTAGGCTACTCCATTTCCTATATGTACTTTACCTCCCTGTGCCCATTCTGTAACTGCCTATTTGTACTTCTTAATCCCTGCGCCTCTTCACCCATTCTCCCCACACCCCTTTCTCATCTGGCAACCATCAAAACACTCTCCATATCCATGATTCTTGTTTGCTTAGCTCATTTTTTAGATTTGATTGTTGATAGATATGTATTTCTGCAATTTTGTTGTTCATAGCTTTGATCTTTTTCTTAAATAAGTCCCTTTATTTCATATAATAATGGTTTGGTGATGATGAACTCCTTTAGTTTTTTCTTGTCTGGGAAGCTCTTCACCTGCCCTTCGATTCTAAATGATAGCTTTGCTGGGTAGAGCAATCTTGGCTGTAGGTCCCTACTTTTCATGCCTTTGAATATTTCTTGCCAATTCCTTCTAGCCTGAAAAGTTTCTTTTGAGAAATCAGCTGACAGTCTTATGAGAAATCCCTGGTAGGTAACTATCTGCTTTTCTCTTGCTGCTTTTAAGATTCTCTCCTTATCTTTAAACTTTGGCATTTTAATTATGATGTGTCTTGGAGTGGGCCTCTTTGTATCCATCTTGTTTGGAACTCTCTGTGCTTCCTGGAAGTGCATGTTTATTTCCTGTACCAAATTAGGGAATTTTTCTTTTATTATTTTTTCAAATAGATTTCCAATTTCTTGTTCTTTCTCTTCTCTTTCTGGCACTCTTATGATGTGAATGTTGGACCTCTTGATGTTGTCCCAGAGGCATCTAATAGATTGCTCATCTCCATTTTCTTTAGTTCTTTTTCTGGAGTTTTGATCTACTTTTTCATTTGGACCATGTCTCTTTATCTCCTCCTTTTGGCAGCCTCCCTCTGTCTGTTTCTATGTATTAGGTAGATCTGCTATGACTTCCTGTCTTGGTAGTATGGCCTAATGTAGTAGGTGTCCTGTAGTGTCCAGTGACACAATCCTCCCATCACCCAAGCTGGGTACTTCATGTGGGCTGAGTACAACTTCCTCTTGTAGTTGAGCCCTGATTGTTGTTGGTGGGTCAATGGGAGGGATTTACCCAGGCTAGTCAGCTGCAAGGACTGGCTATGACCACTGACCACCAACTTCTGCCCTCCACAAAGGATCTGCTGTTCAAGAGCAGGGTGGTGGTACTCTGGTGTGGTCTGTAGCTGTACACTGGGTGCACAGGCTCTGGGGTTTCCTGGGTGGTGCAGGTCAAGGTCAGCCCCACCTGTGTCCTGCCCCGGGCCACTGTACGTAGAGTTATAGAGCAATCTAAGATGGTTTCTACTTGTGCTGGGCTTGGAGATTCCCAGGGAAGCCAAGCTGTAAATCTAGGCTGACAGCTACTATGCCGGGCCTGGGGCCACTTAGCAAGAAGTGTGGGAGCAGGGGGCTTACTGAGGCTCACTGTTGCTTGTTTGAGAGGGTTTAGGAAGTTGTGAAGCAGGAGCTAAGACCAGCCATTCATATGGAAAAGTCACAGTTAACAGTTTGGGTGGGGTGCAGTCTCAGGGGATCTCCAGGGCAGGGCTAACAGTGTTAGCCAGGTTGATGGAGTCTCAAATATGGCATCTGCCTGCTGGCTCTGTGGTGGGGAGGGCTCAGAAAAGGGACAATGGCATATGCCTGCCTTTCTCTCTGGGAGAAAGCTATGCCCCAGTGCCTGCCTTGATGCCAGACACTTCAGTTTCCCCCTGTGTGCCATTGGTGCCTTTCAAGCTGCTACCCTGGTGCTGGAGCTCAGAGGGAGTGAGGCTGAGTAAGTCCCTGTGTGGGTTCTTTAAGGGGAACTGCTTGGGACTCTAGAAGTTTCTTCCAGAAACTCAGTCCCTGCTGGTTTTCACACCCAGAAGCTATGAGGACTTATCTTCCTGGCACTGGAACCCTGGGCGGGGGGGTCTGGTGTGGGGCTATACTCCTCATTCCCGAGATATCCCTCTTAAATTTTTACCCACCACATGTGGATGTGGGATGAGCCCATTCGAGCCCATTCTGCGTCTCTGCCCCTCCTACCAATCTGGATGGATGAGATTCCTCTAATTCCATAGTTGTCAGACTTCCATTCAACTCAATTTCTGACAGCTCTGAGTGATGACTGTTTTATATTTTAGTTTTAATTTTGATGTGGTTGCGTGAGGAGGTGAGCCGTGGTTACCTATGCCACCATCTTGACCAGAAGTCTAAAAAATCTATTTTTTAAAAATGCTTGATTCCCCAACTTGGAAAAGATGTATTAAAACACGTGTTCCACACACTGCTAGTTGTAAATTTAGATTCATTCAGCCTTCTGGGAAGGCAATTTACAACATGTATGAAGAGAGCTTTTGATCTGTCAATACCATTTCTATTTATTTCTAACTCTGCCTTATTCTTGTAAAGATCTGATGGGTCAATGATCGCAAAATTAAACAACAAAATAAAAAGGAAAAACGAGGGCAGGGACAGCGTGGACCCAGGAACACGTCCACACTGCCCTATCCCAGGTCCTGCAGTCCCAGTCAGCAATGGGGACGACACACCCGGCTCCAGGCCCTCTAATACCTAAAGGAAAAAAGAAACCCCTTGTCTGAGCCACAATTCCCAAAGATAAAAACAAGCTGCTTGCTATCCCATTTCTAGAAATTTACCCTCAGGAAGTAACTCAAGAGGGGCAAAAGGCACGTGGCAAGACTTTCATCCTATCACAGGTTGTTTTGATGGCAAGTAATTAAAAACAACCTATATGTACAATGATGAGAGAACAGCTAAACACTGAGTATAGCCAGAAGATAAAATATTATTCAAAATCATAAATGCTCATAATATAATAGTTAACATGAGAAACAGTCTATATACAATGAATCTAAAGTAAAAAATATACACATATAAGTGTGTTGTTGTGTATATAGTCAAAATGAGTGGAACTACATCAAACATTTCACTTCCTATCGCTGTATGTGGGGTCTATGGCACTTGAAAAATTAACCAAATGAATGCAACAATGGGTCCTGTGACCGCAGGTTCAACTAGACAGGTGCAAGGAAGAGAACGGCCTAATCCCATGAACTGCGTGTGAAACACAGGTAGACAGAAAGGGCCGAGAGATTTGAATGCAAGAAATACGTATAAAGGGAGTTTTCGCACGAGTCTCTTTTTATTTAATTTTCCTTGAAATAAATCCACCCCTCACCCACAAGACTGACAATGCGCATTCATTGCACAATTGCCATAAGAAACCATCACACCTTTGCAGAAGATGCACCCACCATTTCTTGTTTTCCAGGCTATGAATAATAGCATTAGACTCTGTAGGAACTAGAAAACCTAAAGCAATACCCAGGGCTAGGCTGTTCATCAAACTTGCAGCCTGTTACATGTTTTCTCTCATAGAAGAGAAAGAAAGATGATACTCCCAAGAAAAGTGGATTACGTGCCTTCTCCCGGGGCAATTTCCCTCCATATAAGCATTTTGCTTTGCCCAGCCGGATCTACCCCCCTTGAAAGTGCAAATATACAGAGGAGGCTTCGAGGTCTGCTTACTGCAGAGACTTTGCTACGGCTGTGGAATTTCTGAATTTCTCTCCGGAAGGATACAGGGCACACTCTGCCCAGTAGTGCGGGGAGGGAGGAGTGGGCTCTGGGTCCAACCAACGTGAATGCTTCTGTGTTACCTGGAGGAAGTTCTGGCTGGAGATGATGAGAGCCAGCTGGGCACTGAGGTCTTCTGCTTGGGCTTGGCTCCCTCTCACCCCCTGGACCAGCTGAGGGATGTGATCAGCCACTGCCTACAGGAAGCAGGAAAATTAAAACTGAGCACATCTAGCATGATGAATTACTAAAACAGGGTGGAAAATGACCCAAGCGATACATGCTTTTGGATGTGCTATCACTCCAGGGGATGCCTGTCCCAGACCTTGGATTTACACAGCACGTTTACCCAGCTGGGGCCTTACCAACCCTGGGTCTAACAGAGAACCTCTAGGTACCCTTTTCCCACACATGTCTACCTGCCCTGGGGTCCCAAGGGTTCTAACCCACTCAGCCATAATGAGGCCTTAAAAGAATGTCCTCAGTTCCAATTCATACCGCCCTGGCGTGTTAAGGTTGAAAACTTAGAATTGAAGAATCCACAGAGTTCACTGGAGGATCAACTCAAGTCATACGGCCCCACGATCAGAAGAAAGTGAGAGAAGCACCTAACTACCAGCTCATTTCAGCACTTCTGTGCCTTACTTCGCAGGGACACATTCTGTCCATCAGCTTTCACGTCTCCGTGGCTCCTCTTCCTCTGTTCTAAGTAGCCTGTCTCATTTCCCAAACTGGAACGCTCAGTGCCCAGGGCAGAGGACAGAGGAGCAGCAGCCCTGAGGTGAGTCCACTTTAAAGTGACCATCTCCCACCGTGACCTAGGAGGCCAAGAGGTCCCCTCAGAAGTAAAGCCATTTCTGAAGTAGAAGTGGCAACTGCCCTTACATGTGAGTGATTTCCCAGAGGAGATTCGAACCACGGAGAAGGGCAGTGAGCTCTCAGTCCCTGAGGCACAGCCATGTATGTCTCTCCAGGCGGCTCCCACTGCTAACGGCGGACAGTTCCAGGGGACTTCAGTCAGACACACTGCCAACACGTGGGCGATGGCTACACAATTAGGTTTTGTGTCTGGAACCATCCAGGGTTCTCCTTGGAGGGTGATTGCCCTGGGACCTCAGCAAAGGCAACCAAGGTATTTACTGTGCCCTTCGGGGTACCTTGGCTTCAATGTGCCATCAAGGCCCGGGTGTCAGAAGAACAGAGATGCAACAATAGAAAGCACCGAAGCACACCGCCAGGGAAGCCAGACAAAAAGAAATAAACCTCTGAGGTGCAATCAGCCCAAAGCAGGAAATCAACTGGCTCTGATGAGGACCGGCTGGCTGCGGAGGCCCACCGCTCAAAGGGAGAAAGGCCCTCTCAAAATTCAATGCTTCATTACTATCTCAGGGCATGAAAATGGCCTCGTCATTGATCCTCCTTGACTGGTCTCTTGAAAAGAAAGAAAAGAATCTAGACAAAGGAAAGACAATGCTGGAAAAAACATACACTCCCTTCACATGGGCTGTCCACTTAATAGAGAAAAACCAGACGTGTGTGTGTGAGAGAGAGAGAGAGAGGGAACACCTGGAACAGGGAGCCCAAACAAACTGGATTGGGGGCCTTGGCAATCAGACTTAACCGAATTAGCAGGGCACTTGGCGTTCTAACGCTATCAAGGTTATCTACAGCAGACCTGGCTCTCTGGCAGCCGAAACCTCACCTTGCAGCTCTGGACCAGCTGCTGCTGGGCCGCAGGGTTCTTGTTGGACACGGCCGCATTCTGGGAGGCAGCGATGGTCTGTGTGGCCGCAGCGGCAGCCTGCTTTGCTGCAACCTGGAGAGGAGAGGGAGAGGAGGTGAGCCAACATACACACACGCACGTTAATATATGTCCCTTCCCTCAAAGGGCTGGCATTAGACAGCTGCTCATGTAAGAAAGGGGCTCCAGGCACAGAGCCCACCTTCCAAATACCACTGATGATCCTGACCTATCAGTGCCCTGAGTGTGGGCATCCTCCAATGCCAGAAAAACACTGGGGGCCCTCCTGAAAAATATTTTCTTGAATTTCATTCAAGAATGCTAAGCTTGGAAAGAATTTTGGCTCTCTGAAATCATGAAGCAATTTTTCGAATTGTGTCAATGTGCCTAAACCATTGAACTTAAATGTGTAATGTACCTAAACCAACTTTTCAAATTGTTCTTAATACCTAAACCATGAAACTCCATCACCAATCTTGACTTAGCTTCCTTTGTGTGGGCTTTGCCTTATTAATCTGATTACCCTTTCAAATAACTCTTTGCCACCTAAAATGAACATCCAGAAAATCAGCCTCTGTACTGACCTCCAACCGGTTGACAATTTTTTTTTTAATAGCGTTCTGGGCAGCAGCGTTGGTGGCCACACGGAGACCTTCTGCGGCTTCTCTCAGTCTCTGCTGCTGGTCCTCATTCTCGGGGTTGGCTGCAGCCCCCTGGGGGAGGGAAAATAAACATTTCATGCCACAGACACTGAATTCATACCTTCAATTTTGCTTTTTCCTTGTAATACAAAGTATCTGGAGGAGAGAGCTAAATCCTTCAAGTAGTATCTTCATAATAAAGATGTTTCCTCTCAACGTTAACAACAAAAACCTAGCAGTAGAAACCCAATAGGAATAATTAAACACATGAGAACACAGCCTTGGTCGTCCATATATATTAACATGTGGCCCAAACATCCATGATTTAAAAGTTGTTACGATAAATCTCCCTCTGCCCGTATCCCTCATAGGGAATTTTATTTTAATTGGCGTGACAGACACGTGTCACCGCTGAAAGATTCCCCTCTCCTGTGGCACCGGTAAATGTGACTGGGCTAAGATTACAGTGTAACGCAGGGATGGCGGGGTGGGGCAGGGGGACAGGAATGCCATCAAAAATGCTGCAGGGAAATACTGTTCACGACAGACCATGTCTCAACACTGCATTCCCAGAGAGCAAGTTGGAACGTACAGTGAAGTAGAACAGGTGGCTCCAAGAAAGAAACCCGATGGCCCTCGCCTGGCAGGGAGCGAGGAAGGCGCCGTGGCACCGCCCACGGCCACACTTCCTCTGTGTTACTACTGCGTTGCTGTAGGTTCGAGTGTCTTGGAGCCCTAAGTGGATTTGACTTAGATGGGTGGGATTCTGAAGTACGGAAAGGCTAAAGGCAGCATAGGGAGGGGCTGTAATTTTACTGCACGGTAATTCAGCAAAGGCTTAAAGCATGCCCAGCCCTCCACCTCCACCTGCAATGAAAGCAGCAGTCAGGTCTTCCTCACAGGGCCTGGATATTGTGCGGCCAGCGCTCGGCACACAGGTGAACGGGCTTCCACTAGCGCTTTAAGATAGCAATATTTGCTCACGAGACAGAGGCGACGGCAGAAATAAATCCCGATGATCAAACATCAATTTTCTGAACATCTACATTTTCCAAATGGCCACTTGTCCAAGCGTATCAATTTATATGAACCTATTTCTTTAAACTATTTATAAAAGTCATCGGAGTTCATACTGGGTGGGACAGTTTTAACATCTGTGACAGAAATGTGTTTGCAATTCTCTCCAATATTATCTTCTATTCTTTAAAACCTCGACTATGTTTAGTAGTCTTGATTTTGTGTTTCTAGCAACTAAAAAACCGTGCTTTTGCATTTCCTGTGGGAAAGGATTGTTTGGGGCTACTTTTGTAATCTTTTGCAAGCTTATGAAAGTCATTTTGCTTTCCTGGTTATCAGGTTTGTTTGGTTGGTTGGTTTGGGGGAAATCACAACACCTTTATTTGTTGAATGAGTTGATAGACAACCTATATCATGTGTTTTTTTAAGCTGCTCCTTTATCTATGTCCTGAGGGGCACACCAGCCTTCATTTTATATTTTGAGCAGCAGCAAACGTCAGTACGAACTGCAGAAATGCTGCACTTCGTACTGATGTGGGTGTTTGGGTCCTTCCTTAGCAACGTCTTTTTTTTGTGATGATAGTGTGTTTGATATGGAACAGTAATGTTGGCCTGAAATCTTAGTTACTAGTTATAAAATTTTTTTTCTGCTCCTTAAACACATTCTTCGTTAGTCTAACCCATAATATGTCCTTTAGCTTGCAAGAAAATTCAGCAAATCAAAACACTGCCATGAAGACACAGTGACTTTTAACTAAAAGTTAAAATAATTTACAAAAACACTTAATATTGCTCTATGTTATATAAACAACCAGAAATAACTTTAAAAAGTTTTTAGTAACTCATGCATTTGGTGACGAGTCTGGGAGCGCTGTAAAACTAGAAACTAGTTTGTGGGCTTGGTCCTGGTTTGTGACTGTGGGCTTATTATTTGAGTTTAATTTTCCTATTTGTAAAATAAGGGCTGATTAGATTTTTCAGTAAGGTTCTTTCCACTCCAGCAAGTAATTTTTTGTGAACATGAGTGTTTGCTTAAAATAGCTTTGTTGAGCCCCAGAAGGGGAAAAAAAGAAACGAAACTAGTAAAAACCATAAAGACATGTACTACTATACAAAAAATGCTAATGTGCATTTTTGCTAAAAAGGGCATTAAGAGGAGAGCTTCTCAGCTGAAACAGCGACCGAGGGGGGCGGGGGGGGCAGGAAGGAAGCTCAGACCCTGCCCCTCCTTGGGTTTTTCCTCAGTCCTGCTCCTGCTGCATCCCAAAGAACGCTCAGCCCCTGGCGGAATACCACGGTGAGTCTAGAGGGCTCACCTCATGCCATGATACATGTTAAGGGAAGTAATTCACATCCTGGCCGAGATACACTCCTATTCTGTTGGAGGCCAGGGAGACAGGATAAGACATGGGGATGTTTAATGAATTTAAAATGCATAGAAATATATTAAACATGTTATTTGGGGGGTATGAAGTTCAAGGTGATTTTTATTTTCTTATTTACACTTATCTGCCTTTTCTACTGATTCCACAAGAAACATGTGCTAGTTGCATAATAAAAACAAAACAGAAAAACATAACCTTATCCATTTGAAACAGTTCTCACCTAGAGGCAGGCATCAGAATCTCCTGTGGAATGAACACACACACACACACACACACACGCACAGCAGTGTCCTCATGAATCAGGACCTTGGGGGTGGAATTGAGGTGGGTGTCCTTTAGTATATTTCATGGGGGACTGTGAAACAGACCCCCAGGTTAAGAATTACTGGCTTTTAGAAGCATCATGATACAGCGTTGCTGCCAAAAAGCACTGAGCTGACTCATAATTCTTCGTTCAAACTCCTCTCTGATACACTAAATTGCTATTGTGATTTGAAGAAGAGTGAGGCAGGCAGCACTCTGCTACGCAAAGTCATGATCGGAGTGTAGTTGAGAAGTCAAATGGAGGGCAAAGTAACATAACAGCTGCAGGAAGAAAGCAGATGTAGGTGAGTTTACCGCGGAAAGTCTCGACTTGAAATGAAATCACCACTTTCGGTAAAGCCACCGGCAATGACCCGGTGGGAGAACGGTGCTCACCGAGCAGGGACACGGCTGCCGATGGCTGTCAGCACCACTCCCTGAAGAGCTTCATTGGTAAGTTCCAAGACCTTCTTCTTTCCACTTGAACAAGGTTAAACATTACAAAGCCATCATAGGTTTTAAACAAACGAAAATGTGCACTTGCCTGACCATTCTCTATCTTGAAGATGCCTGCTAAATCCTAACTTTCGGTAAGGTTCACTTGTCAGTTTAACACGCCCGATGGAACAGTACCTTTGCTGCTTCCACCATGCGAGCAGTGGAGTCGGCCAAGAGCTTTGCTGCTGCCAGGAGCTTCTTTGAATTCTCCATGTCGATTTCAGCCTCTGCATCGGACCTCATGGCGTTGACGAGGTCTGAGGTGGCCTGGGCCAGCACCCGGGCCTGGCGCACCATTTCACCTAGAGGGCGGGAGAGAGGATGTGGGCCGTTTGTCTGCTTTCTAAAGCCTGGGGTAAAACGTCAGGAGTCAGCAATCTTGTCTCTATTCTGCTGGTGAGAGGGACTGAGAGAAATAAGTCCCATGCTCTGTTCTTAAGGGTTGCAGCCCATTTAGACCCAGTCGAAAATAGTCCCGGTGGCTACAGGACTGTATGCCCCAAACACAGCTGAGTTCAATCTTTAATTATGAGACATAAAAGTGACATAAGCAACCAAAAAGGAGCTCTTGATAAAGAGAAGGCAGGAAACAAAACTATGTGGATTTATTATGTGCATTGACATGTAGTAAATACGTATGCAGAAAATATTTACCTCATGTCAATAACTGCTTACATGAAAGCCCCTATAATAAATTCTTGGAGTAATGTGCACAGAAAACATTTTCAGATTTTGAATTTATGTGCATGCTACTTACACCTGATAAGTAATACCACATAACCTAAGTCTGTCATTTGGTTCTTGCTTCCAGGAAGCACAGACCCCAGTTTCACGCACCAATGCTGAGATTGGCCTTGGCGAAACTGGGAAGGGTAGATGAAATCTCTGTATCACCTCTGCAACTTTTGTATAAATCTAAGAGTATTCCAAAACAAAAAGTTCATTAAAAAAACAACCCCTCCCAAATTCTAAATATGTGGAGCATTGCTGTGTTCTTAAATCATTTAAGAAGGATACAGAGAAGCACAAGGTAATTTTCTTTAAAAAAATACTTGTTATAAAATATTGATCTGCATTAATGCAGAAGTAGGAAAACAGACCCCTTACAAACTACTGGTGGAGTTAAAAATGGTGGGCCCTCAATAAATGCATTTAAAATAAAAAGTGCATCCCAGCTGGTGTGGCTCAGTGGATTGGGTGCCAGTGTGTGAACCAAAGGGTCACTGGTTCAATTCCCAGTCAGGGCACATGCCTGGGTTGAGGGCCAGGTCCCCAGTAGGGGGCGCGTGAGAGGCAACCACATACTGGTGTTTCTTTCCCTCTCTCCCTCCCTTCCTCTCTCTCAAAAAATAAATAAAATCTTTAAAAAGATAAAATAAAATAATAAATGCATTTAGTAATTGACCCAGCAATTTCACTGAGAGGAATTTACCCTACATATACTCCCCTAAGTGAATGAATGAAGGTATTATACATGCCTCTATATATGTAGGAAGACTGACAATTTCTGGACAGATGAAAACAAACTGGCAAGTGGTCAGTTCTGAGGATTTACAGGGGACAGTGATGGGCTAAGTCTGGAGAGGCTTCCTTTTGAACTACTACTGTAGACTGAAAAGGTGCTTTGTACTATATATTTTTAAATTTTCTGTATATGATGACATTTGACATCTGAAAACACACCTTTCTAGATGGAGAGAGACTGCACCTCCTGGGCTGGCCAGTTCTTAGAGATAGCAAAGGGTCCAGCCAGGAGCATGCCTCAGCAATGCAAAGCAATCCTGAGCCAGACCTCCTATAAATGACAAGGAGGCAATACTCCTCTGCCTTATTCATCCAGAGCCAAGCAGCAGGCCACCAGGGTTAGCCCCTCTAGTGTAGCGCCTGCTGAAATTGCTCACACTAGCCAATCACCCTGCCTTGCACTGCCTTCCCCACGGAAACGCCCATGAAGGTCTTCACCCAAACTCTCCCCTCAATCCTGTCTGCTTCTGTGCAACCAACACCTGACACTGCCCCTGTGACATTGTGTGGTATGTGGTGACTCCCTCTCTGAGACCTGTGAGTACAGTAAACTTCTAGCAAGATTGATTCTTGCCTCCGCCTGTGGCTGCGCTGACTTACCATACCATGTGCAACACGGACATTCTTAGAACAAAAGAGATTTACTGTGAATCTAAAATTTTTAAAAAAAACAACCCTAGTTAACTGTAGATCTTTACGTAGTGCTATGGGTGGGGCCAGTAGGAATCTTCCACCTTTTTCCCAGCCTCAGAGAGGAGGTCTCTGACTGAGGATGACGGGAACTTGCCCTTGCCAGGCTCCCCGGCAACCATCAGCACGACTGCCCCCGCCCACCCCCGGACCGGTCCCTCACCAGCATCTCCCATGGAGCTGAAGATGCTCTCGGTGACACACATGATGGTGTCGGTGGCCTGGTCGTAGCGGCCGATGGGCTCGCCTCGGCTGGCAAACTGTCGCACGTGCTGCAGGAGGTCGTGCAGGGCCTGGCTGACCACACTGGCCGCTGCGCTGACCTGCTTCAGGAGCTCGCTGTCATCAGTGGCCGCCTGACAGGCGCGGACGCAGTTCTCCACCGAGCGGTCCACGAGCTTCCCCGCCTCGATCAGCTGCTCCTGGCACACGGGGGAGCTGATGGTGGGGCTCACCACCTGAGGCGAGACAAGGGCGGGTCCACTCTCAGTGCCCAGCGTGCACGAGCACTTCCACCGTGTCCCTGCCTGCTCTGGGCCTCGGTTCTCTAATCATCGGACCAGGAATTAAACTAAACCATCACTGTGGTTTCTCCTATTTCACCACTTCACTTTATCTTTGTGAATTTAGATGTCTGCTAATGTTTATGGTGGTGATATAACAATCTGACCCTGACTATTCGACAGAAATTTCCAGTATTTACCAATCCAATTATACCTCCTCCTTTAAGGAACCTCTGAACTGAGCCTTCTGAGCTAGGATAGCAAGACAACCAAAAGAACTGCATTCCTTTTTCCGGAGACATCTGGCATTCTACTTCATGGTGCTTTACAGAATGGGGCATTCTGTCAGTATCTGTAGAAACGAGGGGGCTGAACAAGGAAAAGCAGGAGGGAGGCCATCAAGGACACTTTCAGCTGATGCTGCAAATCCTCCCATCACACAGGAAAAGCCAGGCTGAGCCAGGTCGCAGATCTGTGCTATGTGTGATGTCGTCTGCTGAGAAACAGATGACTCTCATCTTTTGATGCATCATCTCCGTGAAGACAAACATGGTAGAGTAGAAAAGGTAATTGAAGTCAGGCCCGAGTTAAAAAAGCTCAGTTCTGCCACTTACTGCCTCTGTGTAGTAACATCTAAGGTCCTCAATTTCCTCTTTAGTAAACTGGGGTGATGGCACCTAACGGGGTTAAGCACACAGAGCGTGCACATTCCAACTGACGGCCAGGACCTAAATCCTCACGGCCCTCACTCCAACACTGCGCCGAGGAGAAAGGGCCCCTACACTCTGCAGTGACTTCTGAGCCCATTTCTAAGGCTGTGCTGCAGGCGACGAGAACCCTGTGTGGGCTGCTGTAAAGAAGACACACTGACAAGTCCAAATGGGAGACACGGCGATTTGCACGTAGAGGTGGCAATCAGACCCAGGAAAGGGCCACCACTGGAGGACTCGAGCGAAGACAGATGATCAAAGCAGAGTTGGGCAGTTTATGTAAAAACCTCATCACATCTCCTAAAAAAGACAGCTGGAGCAAACTCTTAGTCTCAGACAATTTTAATGAATTTTGCCCATCTTCCCTCAATGACTGGAGGCAGGTGAGGGCATGTGACACTTTGTAGGAAGGGCTGGGGGTGCCGGCTGGCTTACCTTGGCACAGGCCACAAGCTGGGAGGTAGAGAGGGCACACTGCGTGGCGGCAGCAATCACCCTGTTCTGTAGGACCGTGTCTTCGGCCACTTGGGCCACATTCTTTGCCTTTAGTACCAACATGGCAGCAGCATTGGCAACAGCCTTGGCCAAGCTCATTAAAACATCCTAAGAAAAAGAAATAAAAAAATGAGTCATTCATTTTTCTTCCTAACGACCCTTCAGAAAAATAAAATGTAGTGTCCACTTAACTATTTTATTAGAATTCCATTTGACCTTCTTCCTTCAGGACTTCAGAATACTTTTTTCCGTGTATTTTTCTGAAATGTCAGCTTATCTTTAGACTTAATTAAGGAGGGAGACTTTCATCCTAATAACATGTTCTCCTATACATTCCTTAAGTAGCACAGGTTTAAATCTAAAATAGGTTACTTTGAGGAACGGTTTTTATTTTAACCACGGTTAACATTCACGCCCGTGTCCGACACCGAGAGCCACGTCTCTCGAATGAGGTCCACGGGGTGGATCAGAAGATGCTGAAAATGTGGCCAGGTGCTGCAAACACTGCGTGCTGCGGGAAAAACAGAACACGTGGCCTCCAAGTCCTGAGGCTCCTCTGTAACTTGAAAATTTATTTTTTGGATTTCTACTTTGCACAAGGGTCCAAGTGATCGCCACAAATTCAGCCACATGTTTGCCTCCAGAGGGCAACGTTGGACACACACAGACAACACAGAGCCAAGGAATGCTCTGAACGTAGGCTGTTCTCAGCGTTGTGCAGCCTCCCGTACAGGGACTAAATTATTATGAAAAGTGGGGAGGAAGCCCACATGAATAAACTGCCTGCCAGCTACGCAGCTACAAGCTGTGACCTCACTGAAGACGCCCTTGCATCTTTGAGCCTTTAAAGATCAGTTTGTGCCTCAACTCAATAAACAGGCATTCTGCCTGAAGGATGAAAAATCCTTTGGTTTCGTCCAGCAGCTTTGGCACCCGTCTGTGTGACCTGAAGAATAACCACTGTTACACTTAATTTACTTCTTTGCTTTGAATGTTGAAAGTAGTTTATTTGGTTTGGAAATGCCTTCCCAAACATATAAGCCATTTTTATTTTGGACAAACATGTGAAGACTTTTCCCCAGAGGAAATGTGGTCAGAAGTCTTTACTAATTCATCAGATGACAATGAAAAGCAATTTTGATTCTGAATGCAAAGGGCACCCACAGAGTCCTTACAACAAGATTTCTTAGGAGAAGACAAATCGGAAAGTCTGGTCGACTGGTGCAAGTGGACAGAGCACAGGATATATGCTATCCAGGCAAATTAGAAACCACCAAGTGAGTGGATTTTAAAATGGACAAAGCCAGGCAGTCTTAAAGGAACAGTTCAGTCTGTCTTTTTTGGGTCTCTGCTGTTTACTGGATTCCAGGGAAAAACCAAAGCCTGTGGTACCGAAAGTTGAAGATGCCTTTGGTATGACTGGCACTTGTCTGCCACACGACTTTTAGAAATTGCTCCCAACAACACAGCCTGCAAAGTTACAGTTCTTGGTTACCTGTATCTCAATGTTCAGTGAAAACACAACTTGAATGTCACATATTATCAAGAAGATTTAAGAAAATAACTTTTCAAAGGGTAACAGTATTCCTTCACTTGATATAAATCCCCCTCTGCACGCAGGGACCAAGATTTGGTCATGTAGACTCATGATTGTTCTAAAGGGCTTTGTTCGACTCATTTATAGAAATCCCGTTCTTACTATTAATTTTGTCCAAAAAAATACAGTCAGGAAAAGAACGTGATACTACCACGATAGTTGCTGACAAGGCCTTTGTCAAACTTTTCAACAAGACCACTATTATGTAGCTCGTGTAAAATACATCTTTGTTAAGTCTGGGAACATGTAGTACATTGAGGACCCAAAGAAAAGCTCTGAGATAGGATCTCAAGAATCTGAAAAATAGAGAGTAAGAAATCCAGGGTGCGTAGGCCAAGGGCTACTCCTAACCGCAGAGGGGCAGGATCACCTCACTGCACCGGTGTTTAACTAGAGACCTTACAGAAACAGAAAACATTCAAGTCAGGCCTTTCCTGGTACAAAGCCTCCACAGGGCCAGACGCCGAACCTGAACCTGCTGCCCTAGCACACCTGACCAGAAACAAACATGAGGAACAAGTCTGCATTTATATGTGATGAAAACAATCTGTCGAAGAAAAAAAAGGCCGTCTCCAAAAACATAAGGATGCATAAGATGTCTTTAGGAAGAACTGTGTCTATCCCCTTGACCTTCCCAAACACTTTGGGGAAAGCACTATTTTTACGGAAAGTAAGTTGACCACTTTAAGATAATCAAGCCTAGTTAACCAATAGTTCCTATGTAACTATCTGCCTACAAAGAATTATCTGCTCTTATACGAAAGCAAAGGGCTTTTTGGGATCTGACTAAGGAGAAGTCCAGACTAGCTTGGGTTTGGTGGGACATATTCCAGGAATACTGGGTTATGGGTCTCACCCTCCATCATGACATGGACATTCAAGCACTGGTGGGTTTCTGCCTTGCAGGACAGGAATGAGTCCCACGGCTCCAGTGCTGCGGGTGAATGGGAGTAGAGGAGAAACAAAAACATATGTAGATGAAGTTGATGTTCCATGTGTTATGAGGTATGTGGTCATTTGGTGGTTCTAAATAAAATGACGTGCAAAATTGCCACCCATGAAGCAAGGAACTTAAATACAAGAGTAAAGCTGAATGATCCTTATATTATGGATTCTACAGGATTTCCAGACATTGACCTTGACGTAGAATATGGAGAAGGGCATTTTCCAGAGGACCTGGGCTCGAACTAAAACAATTTAATTAAAATGTATTGATATATAACTTGCAAATTAAGACAAGAGGAGGAGGAAGAGGAATGAAGGGTCTCTGCGCCCAAATATGTGAACAGAGCAGCTCATCTTGGCCCGAAGCGCCCGGCGGCAAGCCTCGGCATCTCAGCTGTGGTGGCTGGCAGCAGAGGCAGACACACTGAGACCATGTCTGACCTGGCAGTGCTTCTGACCAGCTGTGCACAGTGACCACAGCTGTTCGCCAGGGGACAAACAGCACATGTCCTTGGTGTTGAAAAAGAAGGGTGACAAAAAGAATTATTTCTTCACCACACTTGTGGTTTTGGATGACACAGATGGCACAGACCATAGACTCACCTCTGAACATGAAGGAAAGTCTAGGGTGTGTGTGAGAGCAGTGTGCAAGACACCACGTTTTCACTCTTACAGGAGGACTCTACAGTGATACAATTAAAAACTGAATCAAACAGGTCAAACAAGATTGGCCATGAGTTGGTAACTGTAGAGGTTGGGTGGTAGATACAAGGGAATTCGTGACATTATTCACTTCACTTTTGTGCTTAAAGAACGTCCAACATATTGACCAGTGAGAACAGTTAAATAAGTGCTCTGCAATGAGGACTCTCAGGGAAATGGGTTTCTCGATTAAAAAATGTTTAAATTAACACACAAAGACCACACCCACAAGATAATCCACCTCAATCTTATTCAGCACAAGATTTGGTTTTACGTTACATTTTGTTGTTTGGGTCTAGACCATCCCTTAGGCTCCTTTCCAAGATTATGGGCTGCACATATCTTACTTGGAATCGCTCATCAGTCTCATTCTCTCCGATCTGTCTCAGAAGATCCCCACTGGCCTGTCCAATGCTTCCAGCAGCAGTCAGAACCGTCTGTCGGGGCTGTGAACAAAGAACACACATTGGATGGGAAGAAAATGCACTTCCTCCGCAGTGCCACAGGCATGCCGTGCAGGGACGGGAACCCTGCGATTGGCCCCTCCTGCACCAATCTCTGACCTCCTGCCAGACAGGGAGACATAAACGTCCTGGTAAAATCTGTGCAAGGAAATGCCTGATGTCTCACAAACCAGCAATAGGTGGACAGATTGGACATGTTCTACTAATGAGTCTCGTTCAGATGGTAGAAAGTTGATTCACACTTCATGGAATTTAGGATGCAAAACTTGTATTCCCATTAAATGTGTATTTGTCATAGCTGTTCATTTCTGAGGTTGTATCTCTTCAAGTACCTTGGGGGCAGGGGAGGGATAAGGGAGGCTTCCTACTAAGAGTTCAACCAGTCCTTACTGTTGAACCATAGATCCTGCGCCCAGTTCAAAATCTGCAAACCCTATGGTGTGGTAACAACATGCCCCCATCAGGATGGACGGAATGGCTCAGGAAGCAAGAGCCCCATCTATGATACTCAAAGGCTGCATCTGTCTCATCAGAACCTGAGTGACAGCTGGCCCCAAGAGCTCACCTCTCCAGAAGTAGGCTGCACAGCTTTCAGCAAGTCCGACACGGCCCCAGCGAGGGTCCTGGCAGCTCGGAGCAAGTCCTCCCCACTGCCCACCTCATCGTCCATGAGGGCTGCCAAAAGCTTCACACCCTTGGACATCTCCGTCAGGTTGGAAGAAATGGTGGTGATTGCACATCCCACAGCAGTGTAGTCTGTGTCTGCAGGGTCACCTGGCACATAGAAGAACCGTTTCCATCAGAGGAGGGTGGTGGAGAGTGTGGAGAGCCCAGGCCAGCAGGAGGTGAGTGGTCCGTCAGCAGCTCGTCACTCATCCCTCTGCAGCAGGCAGACACGAAGCACTGTGCGTGCCCAGTGAGAGGCACAGCTCCCCGTCTCCAAGGCACTGCTCTCCACAGGGACCTTTCACCCTGAACTACTGAGCACAGGCACCTTTAAAACTCCTAAAGGAAAGCTGAGCATCTATCTCACTGCCTTTTTCATTCCACTGCTGTCAGCAACCTGGCGGGGGGCGGGGGTCAACCCTGCTCCTGAAACACGTAATGCTGCACAGCGCAGCCAAGGTATTTCCTGGCCCTCACTTGACAGTGCGAGGTGGGGAGTCGCGCTGCACCAGGAAAGACCAGTGCTGGACGGGCCAGAAGGCGGCACACACGACGGGTCTCGTCATTCGGACTGGAAGCTCCCAGAAGGGAGAAACTGACCTCAGCATACTTTGAAGTATGTCCAGCACACTGACGAACAATGAGAAGAGCTGCATAAGTGCTTTTTAATGATGATGCATGACATAGACACAAAGGAATGAGATGTTCCCCACATTTCTCCTGGGTCAGTGGGAGAAAATGCCTGAAGCACTTAGGGTGCCTAAAAATAGACTGTTGTCTCATAGTATGAAAATCTGTTTCAATCAGAGAACTTGCTTTTTTTTTTTTTTTTTAATAAACAAAGCCACAACACACTAAACCCCTCTGGGTCTTACCGGCAGTGAGGTTAACAACTGAAGCTGTTCCAGCTGTGATGGCATCGACCTGAGAGTGGATTTCGTGTTTGGATTCGTCGACTTTATTCTGAACCCATACCCTGGACGCCTGCAAAACCAGACAAGCGCATGACACAATCACTGCAGAGAATTACCCAGGAAACCAGGGAAGTCGTGCCATAAGATGAGAGCAGCATTTTGGCTATGCTCCCCCAGGGCCGGCACCAAGGGGGCCCTTCGGTCACCTTAAACGATGTCTACAGTAGGCCACTTGCTCATTCGCTGAGGCTAAATAAGTGGCATGTAAATTCTCATTGTTCCTTACACTGGTTACTTTTTTTCTTTTTTACTTTTAAGATCTTAGAAAAATCCCATGTGTCTTTATTCAGGTAAATTCAATAAAAACAAGAATATTTGATGTCGCATGATAATACTGCGTGCTGGCACCAACAACCGTCGCTAGTTTTTACCTTGTCATTTAGAGAACAGGTTTAGATTTCAGGGGTTTCAGCCATGAATTTTTTTTCCAGCCTTGGGACTGTCTTTTGTTTACCACTCGAATGCTTTGTGGATGTGGCACCTTTCCTGGTAGGACTCCGGGGGAAGGGTGGTCAGGACAATGTTCTGGATCCTGTTCTGGATCCAGCTCTGCCACGCACAAGTGACAGGACCTTGGACAAACTACATCCAGGTCCTGTACCTGACATTTCTTGTTATGTAGGAATTCAATGGTCTTTAGCAACCTACCCAACTCTTATCACTTATGTTCCTTTGAACCTGTAAGTAGCAGATTCTCTTTTTTGGCATTTCTGGATAACATTAACTTCGATACGAGCAACCCTATGGGAATAGAAGGTGCTGATCTGCTCCCTAAAACATTCCAAAAATATTAATCTAGGTTCAGGACCTGTCGGGCACTAATAACATTTTTTTGTATACTAATTCTTTGAAAATTGGTGAAGCAGGAATGTTAAATCCAAATATATTAAAACTCTCTTACAATTGTGCTGAACTTGGAAGTCTGCCATGTGTTTAACTCCGAAGTTCCCCAGAGCAAAGTGTTTCATGATTTTGGGTCCTTGGGAGGAACAGCACCGAGGACAGCAGTGCCCTACAGGTATACAAGTTCACAAACGAACAACATGGTGTTCAGGGAGGACTTGGAGGTAGCTCATCCTGGCTAGACAAGGCGAGCTACCAATTGTGTCTTGGTTCTGGCCCCAGTGATGGCCCTGTCAGTCCTGAGAACAATGGCTTCCAACCCTGGCTGCCCATTAGAATCACCTGGGGACATGGGGACGCACTGATACCCAGGTCCACCCCCACGACACAGATTTGTCTGGCTTGAGACTTAGGCTTGGGCCCTAAAGCTTGTCAGGTGATTCTACTGTGCCAAGTAGGGCTGAAAATAACAGTGCTGGCCAGCGCTTCGCAAACCTGAATGTGCACACAGTATAGTGGGGAACTTTCCCCAAATGTACATTCTGATTCAGAAGTTTGGGTTAAGGCCTCAGATTCTGCACGCTCACGAAATCCCAGGTGCTGCCAGTGCTGGATCAAGATTTGCACAGCAGGGGGCTACACGACTTCACACAGCAGCAGCTACGGAAGGCAGCTGAATGCCCCACCCTTGGTGCCCCCAGAAAGGGGCAGCAGCATCACCAGAGCACTTGCTAGAAAGCAAATTCTCAGGCCTCACCCCAGACCAACTGAGTCAGAAGTAATGGGGGAGAGGCCCAGTGATCTGTGTTTGAACAAGCCCTCCAGGTGATTGCAATGCAGGTTAGAGTTTGAGAACCACTACTAATAACAAAAACACCTAATGCACGTTGAGGTCTCACAGGTGTTAGGTACTGTGCTAAGAACTCTGCACATCATTCGATCATCGACTCCTCATGACCACCCTACTTGTGGAGGACAAGACAGAGGCTTAGAGCAGTTGCCCAGATTTGCACAGCCACTGAGCAGTGGAGCTGGGATTGGAGCCCACATGATGTGACTCCAAGGCCCAGGTTGTTAGCCCTTCCCCGGTACTGCCGACAGCCAGCAGCACACTATGATTCTCTCCTCCTGTGGGTATGTACAACTTAGAGACGACTCATTATCTTGGAAAAGACATGGGTTTCCACTTCACCTAGCTGAAGACAGAGATTCGCCTGGCTGAATACACAGAGTGCATAACTCTGTTTTCTGCCAGGGCAGAGGCATCAAATGGAAGCCATGAACATTATTTGCCCTGGCTGGCATGGGTCAGTTGGCTGGAGGGTTGTCTCATAAACTGAGAGGTTGAGGGTTCAGTCCCTGGTCAGGGTACATATCTATGTCGTGGTTCCGTCCACATTCGGGGCACATGTAATAGGCAACAGACTGATGTTTTTCTCTCTCTGGAATCAATGAATATATCCTCAGGTGAGGATTTAAGAATAAAAACAAAAAAAGCCCATGAACAATATTTACCATATCCTGGCCAAGAGGTGGCAGGGAGTCCAGCTCGCTGAGGTCATCCTGGGCCTGCTGGACGGCGTGCATGCTCGTGTTGATGGTTCCCATGAGGGCCTGCTGGGCTGAGGTCTGCAAGGACAGATGGACACAAGGTGGTCACATTCCCAGCTCCCAGCGCAGACACAGCCCTTTACACAAAACCAGGTGACCGTGAACTCTGGCTGGAGACAAAGTGGCCCAGGGAACGGCTCAGCAAGTGCCCAAACCACCTCCCACTGGAGAACTTAATTAGCTGGAAAGGAGGCCCAGAAAGAGTCCCTGCAGGGGGGCCAAGGGGAGCCAGTCCTTGAGTACTGAGGACTAAGGATCTCAGCCATGAGAGACACGGGTTACACCAGAACTCTCCTTGGTAAACGAGTAAGGATTCCACCTAAACCTATAGCCATCGTGCTTTTTCAGAGTCAAGTTATATCTGAAATTTCAGGCTCTTCAGCTTTCAAACATTCTTGCCCAATAGCACAGGATCCCGGAGCAGACCCGAGACGCTGCAGCAGGTCGACGGTCCCAGGGAAGGAGCCCATGACCCACTCAGGGGAAACTGTGGCTCCCTACTGACCCGGTCTGTTTCTAAGACTCTCCGAGGGATATCTGGGCTAATTAGCAGCTTAATGCTGCTAAGGCAGGGAAGCCTGTTTCAACCTCAGGGAAGCCTGTTTCAACTTCTGAGTCACCAGGCACATGGAGAGGTCATTGTTTCTCTTCCAGCCCCAGGGCGCATTGTGATCCTAGACAGGAGCACACTGGAGCCACTCAATTGAAAGAAAACCTGCTGAGTTAGGCATCAGGACCACACAGCAGATGAGCCGTAATCCCAGACAGGAACTAGCAGGAGTATGGATGACACACAACCTATCCGCACGCTGGTGTCCTTTCCTGCACACCAGGTGACATGCTGGCATGCGGGGTGAATGCCTGGGAAGCCTCACCAGTGGGGGCATGTGGCCTCGGTGCATCTGTCCCACCAGGACCTGCTGCTGCGGCGAGGGCATGCTGCCAACGTTGAAGGTCTCGGGCCCACTGGAGCCCGAGCGCATCACAGCTGGCAGCGCCACGGAGCCGTGCTCCACCTTCCCGGTCCGGTTGAACTGCTGCTGCAAGATGGTGGACCTGCAGGGGACAGGCAGTTCAGTCACTGTGAGGGGGCTGCGCACGTGGAACATCGTGAAAGACACCACAAGTGTCACGGATGTTTGCTGTGCCACACTGCGGAGGCCAACCCGAAAGAGGCATGTATAAACAGAACTGTGAACACAGAAGCAGACTAAAATGTTCCACGGAAGAACAACCCTGAGATGATACATTTAAAATAGTAATATAAATAACCACTCCCAATGTATTTAGTAGGTTCATGGTATATGCAATCCATCGGAAAAAAAAATCACAAATAGTCCGATAACGTGGACGTTCCAGGCATAAGTGAGTTTGGATACACTGACCTATTCAGTAAATCCTCCTGAAATAGCATTCATTCAACAAACACCATCTACTGCGTGCCAGGTTCTATTCTAGGCACTGGGGACATAGATCGCTTATACCTAGCTTGAAGGGAGAAGTATGGAAATGAACTTAAAGAAAATCTCCTTCAGCTTAGATCCCCTACCACAGGTCCAATGCCATTAGCCTTGGAGGATGTTCAAACACCTTTGCAGCCTGACGATGGGACAGACTTAGCTCCCCTTCCAGATGATTTCAAGTCTGGGAAGACTCCTAGGGCATCTGGTAAAAAAATTACACGTCTTAATATTTCTTAAAAATTCTTAAAAATTTCTTAATATTTTGTTCAAATGAATGGTAAATGCAAAGGCCTTCATACGCAGTTAAGAAGTCTGAGGATGGCGTATCTGCCTCAGTTGCCTAGTGGACAACCCATGGGGGAGTCTGCGCGTGTGTATGTGAGGGAGGGGGCAGGGTTGGTGACACCTGCATTTGGGGGCACGGGCCTCTGGCCCAGGGTATTTGAGCCATCACAGATCACTCCCCATTGTCCAGGGCAAAGCAAGGGAGCTGTGCTGGCTCACCAAGCAACAGGTGTCCATGGAGAAACATCAGTGGCTATGGAGGGAGTGACCCAGGGAGGGTGGGTCTCTGGCTTCTGAGAAGGTGACCTAGATGCTGAGAGCTCACCAATGTCTAGTACGGGGAGAAGTGGAAGGTCTAGTGATGGAGCCACCCTGGACCCCTCTTCCTGTCTGCCTTGATCACACCCCATCTGATGCCATAGGCAGTGGGAAGGGGCTGCAGTGGGAGGGGGCCATGGTGGCCCCAGGCAGTGGGGAAGGAGTCCCAGCAGTCTGGGCTCAGATACTTACTTAGCTCTCCCTAGGTCAAGTACAAGTGCAGCAGAGTCCTCTGAGGTGAATGCCTCACCCTGTCAGGAAGCACTAGCTTACTAATTTTCATCTAATGGTCATTAATAATTCTAAGAGCTCAAGGTGTTTTGCCAGAGGGAGCAAGTACATCAAGGTTGGTTCCAACCTGTGTACTAATAGGACAAATGTAACAACACCTTTGAGAGGTGATTATGAAGCAACTTGTGAGAAAGAAGTGCAGGATGGCAATGTCAGAGAAATGGTTACTATGACTACACAAGTTCACGTGCTGGGCTTTCTGGAATCTTCCAGCAGTGCACTATAAAAAATATCACAGGACTGAATCTGAGTCCTGGATCTGCCATGTGAATGCATCTCAGCAGACTTTTGTGAGCTTCAGGCTCCTCATCTATGAATTGCAGGCGATAACATATGGGTACCTCTTCCATAGGGCATTGCCGAGACAAAACAGAGACACCATGGGGGACACACGCAGTGAAGCAAAGACAAAAAAGTTATTACAATGCTCTATTTAACACAAAGGGGCTGGCTGCTCCGGTTTCCAGTCAAATGTCACTTACTGCATGTTATCTAATTTTAAAAAATCGGTTTTCTCATCTATAAAATGGGGATAAATGGAGATAGTTCTGAATTTAAAATGATGACAACAGCAAACATTTATTCTGTGCCAGGCACTGTTTTATGTGCTTCATTAGTAAGTCAATCATCAAAATAAAGCTTATAAGGAGATATTATCATTATTCCCATTGTATGGATGAAAGCAGGGGGGGGGCAGAAAAAATTTCACCATGTCTGCAAGACCACGAATAAAAAACCAGCCCCCAGATTTGAACCCAGAGTCTGGCCCGCAGTCCATGTTCTTCACCACTTCCCTCTGCAGCATCACAGTATGTGTATCAAGTGCAGCATGTGGCTAGAGGTCCATAAACAGTAACTGTCCCCTGGCTGGATCCCTCCCCACAAAGGGACAGAATCAAACAAAAGCCCACTCTCCAGCCCTTTGATGAAAATGATGCCGTTTATGAGATTTCTATCAGAAGTGTACAATAGGACTCATGAATGTTCACTGTCTCTAAAGATGGAACTAAAGACATCTTATTCAGTGTTTGCTTTAAATCTTTAACCCCCATCTTCCCAGACATCCTCAACACGGATGCTGATGGTCTGGGACCACATTGCACAAAGCAAGACTCATCTCCCCCGGCCACTGTCATCTCCCCGATGTGAGGCACTTAGGAGCAACAGGCCCCGGAGCCGGCAGGAGGACCCCTGCCAGGCAGTGGGGAGGCAGCTCTCCGGTGCTCTTCACAATACTTACTTTTTTGGGGAAACAGACTCTTCTAACATAGTTGACTCCTCATCACCCTCTAGTCCAAATCGATCTTTACTTTGTTTCTGTAGGTAAAACAAGACACAGAAGTAGAAGGTCTTTACACAAGAACCATTTAAAAGGTGCCACACACTAAAAAATGTTGAGGTGCATATCCAGTTCCTTAGACTGGATACTTACTAAGTTATGGGTGATAAAAGCAATCATAACAATAAGAAGGAAATACACTATTTAATATATAGAGAAATATAATGTCTTCTGCATTTAGTATTATTGCACAAACCTAATTTTTACAGTTAAAAGATGCAAATATTAGTATTCTAGTAGAATGTGGTTCTTTCAATGGGCTGTATGTAGAAGCTCTAGAGAATTTGTCTGTATACCACTATGGTATATAGCCCTATTATATTTGGGGAAAGAAAATGATAACATGAAAAACACAAAGAACATTTTCAGGCTCTCAATCTGGGTTTCTACAGAGGCTAGAAAGCGTACATAACTACCTAGAGAGGAAGATGCCAAGGAGTTACTTAGGTTCATTCATTAGCGAAGAGAGGCGCTATGGCTAATTACCTAGCAGTCAGTGATACAAAGGAGCTGCAGCAAAAGCAGAAATTGTCATAGGATCTGTGGTCAAAGACCACACATGCAAACAATCTCAACATCAAAGATTAAATGAAAGTATCAAGTACTTCAGAGAAGCCCCTCCCCACCCCAGCAGCTACATCATCTAAACTGAATCATAATAAAGAAGCCTTGCTTTCCCAATTTGCATCAGTATGAAATACCTTTTTGAGAATGATATCAATGTAGCCTGCAATCAGCTGGGATATTTGCTCTCCCTCGGTGGTTTGTACTGAATAGTAACTTTCCTGATACTCTCCAAAATCCTGGAGGGGGAAAACAGTATTAGAAGAATTATAACTACATCAAATACATCAGTTTTAAAGGTGAGGAAGTTCAGGTTCAAGATGGCATAGACTCACATGTCCCTGCTCTTCCCCTCTAAGTACAACTAAACACCCTAAAACTTATCTAACAAACAATGTTAAAAGGGTCTGAGAGCTAAAAAGGTGAACTAGCTAGGGGACCTCAGGACTTGAGAAACCACATTTGGTGAGTTCCCGGGTTTTATTTTATATCCCTTTACCCACAATGTTTGGTCCCCTAATGTTTGATAGGCCTGACACTTGGAACCTTGAAGAAGCAGTTTTTGAAAAGTCCGTTCACTGTGGCCAAAGGACCAGAAGAGAGGAAGCCCAGCTGGGAGTCCAGTCTGGGCTGGTGTTCACTGGCAGCCACAGAGCAGTTAAGCCCGGGCCATCCCAGCCCCTGCTCCACAGCCCAAGCAGGCGGGGGGCCCTGATCCATTTGCAGCAGTGGCCACCATAAGTCTCCCTGCACTCCACCCATGGCATAACAAGACGCAGGCCCAGTGGCTTCTGTGTCCCCCACTAAAGGTCACCAGGCAATAACAGGTAGCCCACAGAAGTGCTTTCTTCCCTCAGGGACAGCAGCATCAAAGTTTGAGCAAGAATCTCAGCAGTGTCGAAAGAATGAAATGGTCTAGGATAGCATTACAAGGGTTCAGAAAATGAATTGTCATTGCAACTAAAGCCCACAAAGGTAGGCTAGAACACTGCACACTAACTCTAAATAAGGTGACTGGTAAAACAGAAAATTTACCTAAGATCAAGGGTCTCCTAATACATAACCAAAATATCTAGGATACAAATGAAAATCACCATTTATGTTAAGAACTGGGACAACTACAATATGAATAAGGAAAGATAGTCAACTGATGCCAATACTGAGATGAATCAGATGTTAGAATTATCTGACAGGGGTTTTAAAGTAGCAATCATAAAAAATATTTCTGCTATCAGTTAGAAATTCTTGCAAAACAAGTAAAAAAAATTAGAAAGTTTCCAAAAAGAAACAATAAATCATTTAAAAGAACGAAGTAAAAATTATAGAACTGAAAAAGGCAACAACCAAAATAAAAAATTCACAGGATAGACTAGACAGTAGAGTGGAGCTGGGAGAGGACGGAATCAGCAACCTTGAATTTAGTCGATCAGAACAATAGAGAGAGAACAGGCAAAACAAACAGAGGTCCAGGAATCTCCGGGACGATAACAAAAGATCTAACATCCATATCGTCATCAGAATCCCGGAACCGCTGTTGGAAATTGATAGAATAACCAGACAGAAAATAACAAGGATACAGAGGACTAGACCACCACCACGAACTAGCGGGATCACACTTCGCTCAGCAGCAGAACACACATTCTCCTCCATCACCCAGAGAACAGTCTTCCCAGCATGACACATCCTGGGATACAAACAAATCTAAAAATGCTAAAAAGGTAAAGTCATATATAATATGTTCTATAATATAATAATCAAAGTAAAAATCAATAACAGACAACAGGAAAATCTCCAAATATTTGGAAATTAAATTCAGGTTAGGAACAGGAAGAAGAAAATAATACATGTCACAAGCCCAAATTCACTATTATACTTTAATAAAAATAATGATAATTCATTGGTTTCAATTTTTTTTGCTTGAGGTAATTGCTGAGATTCATAACTGTTTCTTATTTTCAGGTAAATTTTTGTTTTTAACAATGCCGTCCTCACTTGAACCTAGTTTAAAAAGACCAATATTAATAAAGTTATATAATAAAACGTAGCTGTCTCCTACCCTACACATTCTCGCCTTCACTTTCTATGCACACATAGGCCACTCCTTTCAACCCTTTTTTTTAAAAAAGATTTTATTTATTTATCTTTAGAAGGGAAGGGAAAGAGAGAAGGAGAGAAACATCAATGTATGGTTGCCTCTCGTGTGTCCCCCACTGGGAACTGGCCTGCAACCCAGGCATGTGCCCTGACTGGGAATCGAACTGTGCTTCTTTGGTTCGCAGGCCCACACTCAGTCCACTGAGCTACACCAGCCAGGGCCCTGTCAACCCATTTAAGCAGTGTCTTCTATTGTAAGTCCTGGCTTAATCCCATCCATAGGCTCTGTGGCCTTATGGGAAACTGTAATGAAACAAGTTTTGCCAAAGGCTGACTGATGTAAATGAGAGTTAAGTTCCTACGGCATCTCTTCCACATTATAATCAAATGACGTTACTTGAGGACTTGCTGTATTTCTACATAACATGTTTATATTCATTTCTTGATTTTTCTATTTTACTTCCTACAATGAAAAATGAGAATGTAGTTCTGAGTGTGAGCAGTCATTTTCAAGGGCCATGTAGACTCAGCTGTTACTGACTAGAAGGAAAGAAGGTACATTTTCTGGAGATCTCTTCCAACTGCCATGAGTCTGTCAACTGATGATCAAATTAGGTAACAATTACTCCACGGTCACCCCCTTACACCCTTTTTTCTGATGCCCTATTATGAGGTCCTTGCCTCAATGCCAGCTGATACTAAGAGTGTTCCATACAGCTAGAGAATAGTACACCTCAGGAGTTGTGAAGAAGTTGACAGATTTTAACGATCCTTTAAAAATTTGTCTTATTGCTCAACTTGCCCTACTAATTCTCACACATGTGACTAGTACTTGCCCTGTTAATTCTCGCATGTAAGTGTGACTAGTACTTGCCCTGTTAATTCTCACATGTGAGTGTGACTGTTAGTTAAGGCTACACAGTAACCCCGCTAAGAGCAAATATTGAGGTTGGGAAGAGGAGTTCAGAGGTCTGAAAGCCTAAAACAAACATGCTTTGTTCACACAGTCCATGTATTTCACTTTGAGTATTCTATCATTATCATCTCATTTAATTGTAGCAACTCTGTGAAATGGGTATCACTCTCCCCATTTAACAGCTGGGAAAGTTAAGGCTCAGTGAGAACAGGTCACTTGAGCAAGGTCATAGAGCTCGGAAATGACAAGCTGGTTGTGAATACTAGCCTGAAGTCTACACTACTTCCACTATACAGCAAGCTCTCTTTCTAGGCAGGTGGGAAAACACACCTCAGCAAGATGTCACAGTTCCCAGGATCTTCTAAAACTAGAGACAAAGAGGGAGCCTTCATATGGGCCTCAGAGCTTCCTTTTCAGGTGTCCTAGGGATGGCATCAGGGACATAGAAGGCTGAGAATAATCCTGTGAATGGCTCTTTCCAGTTAAGGAGCTTAGACAGTCTTACTTAGTGCCACCAGAGAGGAAGGGGCGGCCAAGGAGACCTGGCTTCGGCACATCTCCATGAGCTCTAGACCAGTGCCCACCCCTGCCCTATGGTCACCCTCCATCTGTCCCTCTCCACACTGCTCAGTAAGGCCAGGGAAACCCAGTGGGCCTGTACTCTTTCTCCTGCCCATAATACTGCCCAAGGCCTCGTGGGCCCCCTCGTTGCCCTCTGCTGGTCCCTACCAACGTGAAGCTCTTGGGTGAGGCCGCCCAGCGCTTGACCGTGGTGAGCGGCCACTCCTGCAGCACTTCCTTGGTCTTCTCGTCCACGCGCATCACCGAGTCCTTGGTGATCCCCAGCAGGCGGGGCACCAGCTTGTTCTTGCCTTTCATCTTTTCCTGAAACAGGAGACACCGAGGGTCAGTGCTCTTCCTCTGAACACATCAGATTTTGCCAAATAATCAGTGATTCTGCAGTGTTTTACCTGTGGTCAAGTCACACACACCGCATTTCAAAACAGGCAGGACTACTGACTCTTAAAAATCTTTATGATTATTAGTTCTAATAATTTTTTTAAGAAAGAGTAATCATGCCTAGTAAAATAATGAATTTCCCTCTATCACTCATGCCCAAACAAATTCAAGACAGGTCCATAATTTAGGAAAAACATATAGGTAAATATTTTTGTCATCACTGGGTGAGAAATCAATTTTTAGTGCAAACACCACAATAAAAAAAACAACTATAAAGGAAAAGATTAATAGCTTTAAGTACAAAATATATGAACTTTAATAAAAATGAGAGAGGTAGGCGAAAAAGAGACCTCACCATAAACAAAATGAAAAAGTGAATATTTACATCAAATACAAAGATAAAAAATTTCAGATGCTATGTATGTGAAAGGTTATCATACATCAATGACAGTAATTAGCAAAGAACATAAACAGGAACTGTTAAAGTAATAATTGGACAATAAGTATTAATAAGCAATTGGATAAATTTTCATGCATGTGAAGTGGCAGATTTCTAGAAAAATTAATACTCAGAACTGAAGAAGGTGTAAAGGAGAACCGCTACTGCTGGGAATTTAAAGTGGTAAAGCCTTCAGGGAAGAAAATGTGTCAATAATGATTCAAAACTTCAGAAATGTTTCTACTTTTGACACATCTTGCTTTTAGAAACTTATTCAAAAACAAGTTATAAATGGGTGTGAAGATCATGCTGCAAGAGGAGCAGCTAGAGTTTATCATACTGAAAAACTGGAAATACCCAAATCTTCAATAATAAGGGATTTGACAAATTATGATACTTACAAATAACAGACTACAACTATTAAAAATCATATTATAAGAGAACAATTGAAATCTGTGCCATATATTATAAAGACGAAACAGTTTTATAGCATAATCCAAAGGAAATAAAATTTGAGCATAAATTTTAGTTACGATATTAAAAGAAAACAAAAAATAAAATTTCATTGTGTGACAAAATGGTGGCAATGACCATCTCAAGTGATTTGTATTATTTTCTTGTGCTTTTCCTTATTCCCAAATTTCACTTAAGACACATCTTTTTGTTGTCAGGGAAAAAAACCCCACACTTTTCCAGTAATATTTGCTGAAACCTCGCAATGCTTCCACCACGATTCTGCAGGGAGTACACGCACAAACCAGCACACGCAAGGTGTGTGTGTTGTAGGTGGGTGTGAGTACAAGGGGACAAGCACTCGAAACAGGGTAGGAGTGTGCTGTATGCTAGTGAACATTTTTCACTAATTTTCAAAGCGTCCCCTAAATGTTGGCATCATCATCGTCATCCCTGTTTTGAAATGAAGGGACCAGCAACTCACCCAAGGCAGACAACAGTGAGTGGTAAAACCATGATTAGAACACAATTTTGAGCTCAAAAATGCCTCTGATTTGAAAAGCAGACTGTCTACCACAGTGGACCTCTTCTGGTAGAAACAATTAGGAAAAAGCAAACAATACCCCTGAGCAGCCCCCATGGGCAGCCCATAACTCTGTCAGATGATGAGGGTTGCAGCACACCCCCAGCTTCCCCCCAGGAGGAGGCGATAACAGCATCAGGAGCCTGCATAGGTGGCTGAGGAAGGACACAGGGCATTCTAAGTCCCTCCCAATCCTTATAAAAATGGAGAAGAATCTTTGTGAAGAGAGGCTGGTTCCACAAGAGGTGAAATCAGTGCAGGTGGCGGAAATTTTTTCCGCCAGTTAGTCTACTTTGGCTTCAGGAGCTACACGGGGACTTGGGTGGAGAGGCCGTAGGCAGCTAGTTCAGTAACACAGGGTTGACACCAGCCCAGTTGCTGAGGCCAGAAAGGGGATCCGAGATTAGATGTGGTTTGCAGCTTCTGCCCTCCTCCTTGCCCATCTGCACCCCTCCGCTCAGGGGCTTCGAGCTGAGGGACCCCAGGATTGTGCAGGATGCCCCGACTCTCGTGGAGACCATTCTGGCCTCAGAGAAGCCACAGTGAACAAGCTAATGACTCACGGTGGGCATTCCATCAGAATGTCACAATTGGGGTAAAAATTTCAGAAAAGACCATAACTCAGCAGCAAGAACACCATCAATGGACAAAATTATTTCAGTGCCTACCCACAAAAAACTGCACATTGCTGGAGAAAGTTAAAACAGGGAATGGCTCCACTCTGTGCTATGCTAGTGAAGACCTGCCTTCTGCCCTCAGAGGCAAAGCCTGCCTGTTTGGAGAGGGTCCCCAGGCAATAAAAGGCTCCCTTTGCTTCCCTGTATCTCACATCTCAAACCACTCCATCTCTCTCCTTTCCAGCCTTCAACTACACAGACCAGCGTCCTTTTACCTCCGGGAGGCCTGTATTTCACACACAGACACACAGAGACTGCAGCTGTGATTTTGCCTGCTCCACAGCAGCTTGTCTCTCTAGGTAATAAATACTTGTTAGGATGGTTTTGCTTTGAAGATGTCTGGGGCTTGCCTAACTTCAAGGCAGGAGAATGCATGCATTCTACAAGGAGAAGCAGCTTCCCTTAATAAGGCACACCCCTCCTCTCTCAAGCACATCTCAACCACTGCTGTGGGTTCAGCCCTGGGGGCTGGCTGTGATCAAGCCTGCTCTGCCCAGGGCTCTTCTCACAGGTGTGGGGAGTGGCGTGCCTCACATCTGAGATTCAGAATGCAGGGCAGGGGTGGGGGAGAGAAAGAGAGACAAGTGCTTTTGCCTGCTGTGGTTCTGGGACCCCGACTTCAGTGCCGCCTGAGCCCCGGCCCCGCTGTGCTCACCACAGCTCTACACTGGCCCGCTGCCAAAGTGCTGGCCTGTGTGCTTTGCTCTGCCACCAGCGTGCCCATTATTTTCCTGGGGCATGACAGAAAGAGATGGCTGCTTCAGAGCAAAACTCGGTGTTAAAGATACTGTCTGTTAGCCATTTCTCTCTCTAAAAACAATTGGCAATCCCTCTGGACATAACTTGTGATTCTGAGATGCTCTGAAGACCCTCTGTGATGCTTTTGCATTTCAGGGGCCAAGGGGAATGGCTTCCCGGGCACCGCACCTCAAGGCTCTGGTTGCGACTGCAGGTAAAGTTCAAAGAAAATTTAGAAGTGAAATGGTTTACACAAGGATTTTGCGGAATGAAACAGGATCCTTTGCTGGTCGTGGGAACTGCTTTACTGTCACTTATGAGGTTTTGATTAGATCACAATACAGTGCAAAAGAAGTCAATGAAAGAGGAAAACCATAAACATAAATATGGCTCCCATTAATTGAGACCTTATATGCAACAGCTCCGTTTTCTACACTATCTCATTTAAACCTCATACAAAGCCACAGTTTTATAGATGAGCAAGGTGACGAAGGCAGAATCCAAACCCAGGCCTGTCTTTTCAAAGTACATGCCCCTACCCACTGAGAATACTGCCGCATTATGCTGTTCCCTGTGGGCTCACTATAGGCTTACAGACATTCTCTGTATCTGAGTCAGTGCACTACAGCCTGTGTTAAATCCAGCTTTTTGCCTATTATTTTTTTTAATTGCCTGAAAACTAAGAGTAAAGTTTCTATTTTTACATGGTTGGAAAAAAATTTAAAAAAGGAATATTTTGTGACATGAAAATCATATGAAATTTAAATTTCAGAGTCCAGGAATAAAGTTTTACAGCAATGGAACCGTGCTCACTCATTTAAATATCGCCTCTGGCTGCTGTCACACTACACGGCAGTGCTGAGTAGGACGGCTGGCACAGCCTAACACAGTTACGACCTGGCCCTTTGCTGAAAAGGTCTGTCAACTGCTGCTCCACACGGTGGACACTCAAAGCCAACTAAAAGCTGCCAGGATTCAGGGCCAGGGGTTAGGGGGATGGGGAAAGAGCGAAGGGTCTAGGCTAACAAAATTTATCAAACATCCTCACATTCCAGGTACTACACTTGTTGACACACAATAATAATTTACTTAATCTTCTTTACAGCTACCATTTTTCAGATTAAGAAACTGAGGCTTAGGAAGTCAGGTATGTCTTTCAAGGTCACAGGCACTTCTATTTGCTATTTCTCATACAGGTGTATATTGCTAGCCTGGATTATAGGCCAATCTTCCTGATTCCAATACCTGAGCACTTTCTGTTAGAACGACAAAGTGCAACACTCAATATCAGGACAAAATCTACATAGATTTTGAAGACAACATGATAACAGTATCTACAAATATATCAAACTACTTCTCTGAGCCATGCTGTTTGATTGTGGTAAATATCAGTATTTAAATGCATAGCAAATTATTTCATCAGTTAATTTAAAATGTCTAACTGGAGCCAATAAAAGGAGTTAATGAGAAGCTGGGATCACTCACTTTTGTTCCCAAATTATGCCAATGCACTTCCTTCACAACTCAGTGTTCAGGTTGGGAATCTGAGAAATTTGTGACTGCTTAAGCCTTTGTTTTTTAGAAGATTTTATTTATTTATTTTTTAGAGAGGGGAAGAGGGAGAAAGAGAGGGAGAGAAACATCAGTGTGTGGTTGCCTCTCATGTCTCTCCTGCTGAGGACCTGGCCTGGAATCCAGGCATGTGCCCTGATTGGGAATCAGACAGGCGACCCTTCGATTTGCAGGCTGGCACTTAACCACTGAGCCACACCAGCCAGGGCTACTTAAGCCTTTAAAACACTTAGTATCCTTTTGGCATACGAGTTGTGTGTGTGTGTGTGTGTTATTCTACGCATGGTCTCTTTCTATCATATATTCTAAATGGCTGTAGCGGCTTATGCACACATACATACACTTAGGGCTTTTATTCATGGTGTTGACATGTATCTTGTTGATTTACTTGATCAATCTACTGAATTTTAAAATCCTACAATTAAAATGACTGTGCATGTTGTTATGACATGTACAGAAATCGGTAGGCTGAAAATTATAAAACACTGGCAAAAAAAATCAAAGACAACTTGATACCACGTTCATGGACTGAAAAACTCAACATAGTAAAGGTATCAATTTCCCCAAATTGATTGATAAACCTAAAGGAATTCCTATCAAAATCCTAGGAAATTTTTGTGTGAATATAAAAACAAGGGTATTTTGACAGGTATGTGGAAAGGAAAAGCATCTAGAAATCGCTAAAACAATTTTGAAAAAGAAAAAAAAAGTAAAGAGAATCACTCAACTTGATGATAAGGCTTACTATATAGCCAAATTGATAAAAAACAGTGTGATGTCAGCAGAGGACAGACACATCCATCAATGGAACAGAATAGAGAATCCCAAAATAGACCCATGTCAATGCGTTCACCTGAAGTTTGACAATGATACAAAAGCAATCAAATGGAGGAAGAACAGGCCTTTCCATGAACAGTGCTGGAGCAACTGGACACCCATGGGCCAAAAGAAACCTTGACCTGAACTTTACACCATATACAAGAAGAACTCAAAAGAAATCACAGACGCAAAAGTAAAATGTAAAATTATAAACCATTTAGAAGAACACATAGGGGAAAAACCTTTGGAGCCCAGCACTAGACAGAGTTCTTAGACATAACAATAAGCAACAGCCATAGAAAGAAAAAATTGATAAAATACTCTTCATCAAAATTAAAACTATTTACTCTGTGAAAGACCTGGTTAAAAGGTTGAAAACATAGCTAAAGAAAAGAAGGAAATATTTGCAAACCACATCTAACAAAGGACTTGATCCTAGAATATATAAAGAACTTCAAAAACTAAACAGTTAAAAAATTGAATCAGAAAATTGGCAAAAAACATGAACAGACATTTCACTAAATAGGATATACAGATGGCAAATAAGCAAGTGAGATGTTCAAAATTGTTAGCCATTAGGAAAATGCAAATTGAAACCACCGTTAGATACCATTAAACACCTACTAGAATGGCAAAAAAACCCCCAAAATTCACCAAGTGCTCGAGAGGAAGAACTGGATTCCTCACACGTTGCTGGTAAGAATGTAAAATGGTACAGTCACTCTGGAGAACAGTTTGGCAGTTTTTCTACAGCTAAATATGTTCTTAACACCTGGTCCAGCAACTGCATTCCTGGGCACTAACTCAAAGGAATGAACACTTAATTCATACAAAAACCTGAACGCAAACATCCACAGCAGCTTTATTCATAACAGTCAAAAACTGGGATGACCCAGATGTTCTTCCATGATGAACACTTAAACCGTGGTATATCCATACAATGGAATGCCATTCGACAATGAAATGAGAGAGACAATTGATATACATTACAACGTGGATAGATCTCCAGGGGATTATACTAAATAAAAAAGTCAGTCTCAAAAGGTTACATATTGTATGATTCCATTTGTACAACCTTTCTGAAATAAAATTGAGACAGACAGCAGATTAGAGGTTGCCAGGATTAAGGACCAGGAGGAGGGAGGAGGAGGTGGGGAGGACCAGGAAGGGGTCGGTGTGTATGACCATCACTGGGTAGCATGAGGGATCCTTGCGATGATGGAACAGAGTTCTGTATTTGGCTACGGTGGTGGTTACACGAATCTACACATGTTACGTGTATGATAAAACTGCACAGAACACACATACAAATGAGTGCATGTAAAATAGGACATCTGAGTACAGTCTGTAGGTCGCACAAACACAGATTTCCTAATGATGATACTGTACTGTAATTACTACCGGAGGAAACCTGGTGAAAGGTACAGGGGACTTCTGTATTTTTAACACTTTCGAGATATAATTCCCATACCATAAAATGCACCCCATTGAAGTGTGTGATTCAATAGATTCTGGTATGTTTACAGTTATGTGCAGCTATCACCAGTCAACATTAGAACCTTGAAAGAACCTTTCATCACCTTGAAAGAAATCTTGTACTTTTGGCTATCACTCTCCTATCCCACTCCACCTCCACCCAACTCCTAAGCGACCATTAATCTATTTTCTGTTTTTGTAGATTTGCGTATTCAGGACATTCAGATCAATGGAATCATACAATACACAGTACTGCGTGATGAGCTTCTTTCACTTAGCATAAGGTTTACAAAGTTCACCATGCTGTGGCATGTATCAGTACATTTTATTTCTTTTATTGGTTGAATAATATTGTACTTTATAGAAATAACGCTTTGTTCATTCATCAGCTGGTAAACATTTGGGTTGTTTTCACCTATGAGCTAAACACTGCTATAAATATTCATGTACAATTTTTCTGTACACATATGCCTTGAATTCTCTTGGATACACACACACACACACACACACACACACACACACACACACACACAGTGGAATTGCTGGGTTATATGTTATCTCCATGTTTAATTGTTTGAAGAACATCCAAACTGCTTTTAAAGGGGCCACCAGCAGTGTATTAAGGGTTCAACTTCCACACACTCACACACGCTTGTCATATTTGATTCTTTGTATTACTTTCACAACTTCCTGTGAATCTATGATTATTTCAAAGTAAATGGTTAAAAAATGATTTTGGTATCATGTTACAAGATAAACAACCATAGCAATAAATAATTTTGTTTCACCATTTCCTAAGTAAAGCTTAAATTAAAAAAAAAAAAAAAATCTTACTGCATTTACCAGAACTTCCGAAACAATGTTGAAGGGTAAGATGCTAAAGGGTAACTTGTTCTGATCCCAATTTTTATAGATTTCTCTCTAGAATTTCTCTATTAAGTAGGATACTGACAGTATGCTGAAATACTCTATTATGCTGACAAAGTACACATATTCCAGCATTTTAAAGACATATTTATAATGAGTGGGTGCTGAATTTTATCAAACACCTTAGTGGCTTTATATAAAATGACCATATGATGCCACCTTTTTTCCCCAACCTTTTTGAAATACATTGACATATAATACTGTGGAAGTTTAAAGTGTACAATGTGATCAATTGTTACACATATATATTACAAAATTATCACCACAATGAGGTGTGTTATATCTCATAATTACCATTTTTCATAATTGTTATGTTGAGAACATTTAAGATCTTCTTTCTTTACAACTTGCAAGTATATAATACAGTATTGTTAACTATAGTCACAATAATGTACATTAGATCCCCAGAACTCATTCCTTTTATAACTACAAGTTTGTACTCTTTGACCAACATTTCATTTCCTCCACCCTAGCTCCTGGTACCCAGCAATCTACTCTCAGATTATATGATTATATGAATAATGGCTTGGTGATTTTGAACTCCTTTAGCTTTACCTTGTCTGGGAAGCACTTTATCTGCCCTTCCACTCTAAATGATAGCTTTGATGGATAGAGTAATCTAGAGTAATCTTTTCATTACTTTGAATACTTCTTGCCAGTCCCTTCTAGCCTGCAAAGTGTCTTTTGAGAAATCAGCTGACAGTCTTATGGGAAAAATTTTGTAGATAACTATCTGCTTTTCTCTTGCTGCTTTTAAGATTTTCTATCTTTAACCTTTAGCATTTTAATTATGATGTGTCTTGATGTGGTCCTCTTTGGGTCCATCTTGTTTGGGACTCTGTGCCTCTTGGACTTGTATGTCTACTTCTTTCACCAAATTAGGGAAGTTTTCTTTCATTATTTTTTCGAATAAGTTTTCAATGTCTTGCTCTTTCTCTTTTCCTTTCAGCACCCTTATGATTTGGATGTTGGTATGTTTGAAGAGGTCCCAGAGCCTCCTTAGCCTATCCTTGTGTTTTTGGATCCATTTTTCATCTTGCTGTTCTGATTAAATGTTTTCTTCCTTATGTTCCAAATCATTGATTTGACTTGTTTGATTCTCAGCTTTCATCCCTTCCGCTGTTGATTCCCTATAAATTTTTGTTTCGCTTAGTGTAAACTTCATTTCTGCCTTGGTCTTTTTTATGCTGTTGAACTGCCCAATGAGTTCTTTGAACTTCCTGATAACCAGTGTTTTGAACTCTGCATCTGATATTGCTTTATCACCATTTTGTTAGGTTCTTTTTCTGGAGTTTTGTTCTGTTCTTTAATTTGGGCCACATTTCTCTGTCTCCTCATTTTGGCAGCCTCCCTGTGTTTGTTTCTGTGTATTAGGTAGAGATGCTTTGACTCCCTGTCTTAGTGGTGTGGCCTATTGTAGTCAAGCACACCAGTCAGTTAAATGGGGTGGAGCGTTAGGTAATCACCAAGGCAACCCATGTTACTGCTCTGTGGCATTGTGTGGAGGAGGGCTCAGAGAGGGGACAATGCCTGTTCCTGGACATTGGAGTTTTGTCCAGGAGGAAGCTGTCTCCCTGTACTTGCCCTGACACCAATCACTTCAACTTCTCCCTATATGCCGCTGGTGCCCTTCCAGCTGTTACCCTGGTGCTGAAGCTCTCAGGGAGTGAGTCTGCTTAAGTCCTAAGTCCACTGTGGGGCCCTTTAAGAAGAGAATCCTGAGAATCCCACTGTTTCTTCTGCTACCTCAACCCCCACTGATTTTTATAGCCAGAAGTTATGAGGATTTATCTTCCTGGTGCTGGAACCTTGGGCAGGGTGGTCTGGTGTGGGGCTGAGATCCCTCTCTCCTGAGATATCCCTCCCAATATTTATCCACCACACATGGGTGTAGGAAAGCCTGTTCCACATCTCTGCACTTCTCCACGCCTCTCTGCATCTCTGCTCTTCCTACCCATCTGGATGAATATGGCTTCTTTAATTCTTTGGCTGTTGGACTTCCATACAGCTTGATTTTCTGACAATTTTGGGTGATATTTGTTTTGTAGTCTAGTTTGAATTTTTGCTGTGGTTGTGAAAGGAGGTGAGACATATTTACCTATGCCTCCATCTTGACTGGAAGTCTTGATTTTTACATTTGGTGTCATCTGAAATTTAATCACCAAGACCAAAGTTAAGGACCTATATTTTCTTCTAGGAGTTAAATGATTTCAGGTCTTTCATTTAAGTCTTTAATCCATTTCAAGTTAACTTTTGTGAGTGGTATAAGGCTCCAATTTCATTCTTCTACATGTGAATGACCAGTTTTCCCAACACTATTTATTAAAGAGATTAGCTTTCTCCAATGTGTATTCTTGTCTTTGCCAAATATTAGTTGCTGCATGTGCATGGGATTACTGTATGCTCTTGATTCTGTTTCATTGGTTCATGTGTCTGTTTTTATGCCAATACCATACTGTTTTGATTACCATAGCTTTGTAATATAGGCTGAACTGAGGATGTATAATGCCTCTAGTTTTGTTCTTTCTCAAGATTTCTCTGGCTATTTAAGGTCTTTTGTGGTTCTATGCAGATTTTAGAATTTTTTTGCTGTAAAAAATGCCATTGGAATAGTGATATAAGTTGCACTGAATCTGTAGATGGCTTTAGGTGGTATGGACATTTTAATAATGTTAACTCTTTTGATCCATGAACATGGGATATCTTTTTATTCATTTGCATCTTCAATTTCTTATAGTTTTTGGTATATGGATCTTTCACATCCTTGGTTAAATTTATTCCTAGTATTTTTACTGCTTTTTGATGGTATTGTAAATGATTTTTAAAATTTTTTTTCTCACTTCATTCTATATGTTATCTCATTTGACCTATTTATCTAATTTATTAGGTTCATTAATTCAAAACAATGAATTAGTCCTGAATGCTCAGTTGTACTATTTTAAAAATTAGATAAACTATGGTCAAGTAAACTATATTTACCAAAATTATGTTAAAAACAAAATGTATACTAAATAGGACCACTGAGTAAAAATTTAAAGTTAGCAGTACTTTTCCTTTATTATGTGATAGAAAATAATGGTGCTGAAAACCAAAATTTGAGTATCTAACATGTATATGAAAGCTGTTAGTACCTTCCACCTCCTTGACCCTGCCCTCTGTTCAAAAAGATGTAATTTCAAAAAAGAAAGAGAGAAGAAAGGAAAGAGGGAAGGAGGGAAGAAAGAAGGAAATTTCCATTATTTTCCTTTTTTGCCTTAAATACATTTGTAACAGAAGAGTCTTCACTTGACCAAATCTTCAAGACCCTGTGACAATCAGAGGATTTGTGCTCTCTCTCCAGTTATCATCCTGGCCATGGGCAAATTATTCTTAGGTATTAAACTGCTTTTGGAGACCACATTTCTTCTTTTCTGCAATTTTCTGTTCAATTTCTCTTAGTTTCTTCATTAAATTTACTGGGGTGACACTGGCTAATACGATTATATGGGTTTCAAGTGTACAATTCTATAATACACTGCGTGTTTACCACGCAAGGTCAAATCTGCTCCCATCGCCATATATTTGACCTTACTTTCTAATTACATGTAGTGGGCTGTGTGCTACTTTATCTCCCCAAATCTACTGACTTACATGCATGTCACTGAAACTGACTCTGGGTCAAATGTGATGGAAAATGATGCGAATGCAAGAAATGAATTTCATACGTGAAGGACTTCAAAAAATTTCAGAATAGTTGGAAAGGGATGTCACTATCAGTGGACACACTGAAATTTAATCTCCGTCCCTGTGATGCACCGGAACTCGTCTGCCACCTGTTGCCCTTCAAAATAATGAATAAAGAGAGCTTGTTCTCCTGGAACAAGCAGATCTCCCCATGTGCTCATGGTGGGGATGGGGACCTGGGATGGTGAAAGCAGGTCAAACGAGGGCGCCCTAGCTAAGGCAGCACAGCCCAGTGGTTAAGAACACAGGCTCTGGAGTCCCAGAGACCTGAATTCAAGCCCTTATGGCTCTCTCTGAGTCATTTCATCTTTCTGGCTGCCGTGCTGCTGATAGAGTTAAATAAGGTACGCTCGGCATATAACTATTTACTAAATGTTACTATTATTAATGTTGGGAAATGGAGTCATTACCTAGCAGGCATCAGCACCATCCAAAAATTCATTGACAGGTTAAAACTCCCACTAAGTGTAAGAAACTCAACTTCCAAATTATGTTTCTTAGAAACAAAGTGATTCAGTCACGTTTTCTTCATTTGCAAGGGCCCGATCTCACCTGGTATAAAACTGACAGCGGCTGAAGGAAAGGAAGGATCAAAAGAGAGTATGTGAACTCAGGATGTGCAAAGGAGAAACGAAGCTGATGGGGGGGTTTATCAGTCACCTTAAGAACACAGCCGTCAAGGGCCTCCCTCCGAAATTCACAGGTTAAATTTAAAAGATCACCTTTTTCCTTCCAGTAGGAAGACAAACAATTCTTGCTTTTAAATTTTAATTATTATTCAAGTACGGTTTTCTGTCTTTTACTCCTGTCCTAGTCCACCCCCTCCAGTGCTCCCCACCTCCCTCCCATTTCCACCCCCCTTAGTTTTTGTCCATGTGTCCTTCATACTTGTTCCTGTTATCCCTTCCCTTTTTCCCTGAAATTCCCTCCCCTCTCCCCTCTGGTTACTGTCATCCCATTTTCTACTTCAATGTCTTTGGTTTTATTTTGCTTGCTTGTTTGTTTTGTTGTTTAGGTTCCTGTTAAAGGTGAGATCATATGGTATTGGAAGACAAACAATTCTGATGAAAACAGATCTAAATGCCACAGGGATCCCAGACCCATTGCAAGTATACATCTTAAGTTCCTTATTTACCACAAAGAATTGATTTGGCCTTCACTTAGTCCAGGGCACTTGTGACAGTCTTAAGTAAATCGTTCTCAGGGGGAAGTCGTAAAGAATAAAAGTGAACACACTCCTTCAGTGACTTCAGAGCAGCGACAGTGGGCCAAGCCACAGCACAGCTGCCTGGAGGCCCGTGGGCAGCTAGGCACACTCACCAGCCTCACGGCTCATACACTGCTTGTCTGTCCAACAGCTAAACTCAGGTCATTATTGGCCAGAATCTGCAAATGCTAGGGGTCTAGGGAGGACAAACCAACCTTCATAGCAAACACCTGAACAAAAGAAAAAGAGGCCGCACAAGCAAACATTCTCTCCAACACCCTGCCCAACTCACCTTCACCAGGAAAAAGGACACACCGTAAGTCCGGAGGGACCGGGCGAGTTTGACGTACTTGACCTTGGCTTCTATTTCACTCATGTCTCCACAATTCTTGTGCTCCTGCAGAAGTGGCAGTAGTGGGGACCAGTTAATGCAGTTCTGCCAGCAGGTGGACTTTGTAAGGTAGTTAGAAAACACAGTGCACGGAGTGTGGCTACAACTGATCAGTAAGCAACATTTGTGTGGGAGACCCCTCCACGATGCGTGTTCCGTCCGACTCGCCAAGTGTCAGGAGTACACCGAAAGCTCTAACACAGTGCTTCTTAACTGGAATTTGAGCCCAAACTCCATACAATTTTCATAACTACATCACCAATTCATGTATGTGCAGTGTGGCAGGCATAAGGTCCATAACTATAATCCAGTTTTCAAAGGATTCCAGATCCAAGAAGATTCAGAAACATTTTATATGTGAGCCAGAAAAGTGCTCTTTTGTTTGCGGAAGGTACCATTCTAACATCCATCCGCAACATACAATTTTCCAAAGAGGAGGTTTTACAAATGCCTGTACGTCACAATACTTGGAAACAATACTTGGTATAAAAAAATGTTTTACACACATGAAATTTTTATTTCAACTTATATTTAATTTCAAAATCAAATAAGACTTTGATATTCTGGATTTACTAGAGTGGCTCTTTCATGGTAAAGTTGACGATAGGGCTTTCTTACTGGTTGCCTGGAGCAGACCATGCTCTTTTAGAATAATCCTAAATGTTAAAAAGGTACTAGTTTGCAAATTCTAGCTTCAAAAACCTGTCTCTGGACAAAGAAACAACTTGCAGCTTCTTCCTCACTGCATTTTAATGGCAAATCACTTATTTTAATGCTACCAAGATAATGCCTCTGAAATTAAATATATGCACATTTTTTTCTCAGAAGGGCTAAGTAACCTTTAGCAAGAAGGTATGGATTAAGATAATAAATCTGCCCGAAGTAGAACTGTCAGCTTCTTTACTCTTGAGCCACTAATCATTTATTACATAAGCCAAGTACATGCAGGGGATACAAGATTACCATGTGCAGGGGCCCCTCTCATACTAATACATGAGGAGAGGGAGTGAGGAGAATAATACGTTTGCATTCCCAATACCTGAAATATTCTCTTTTCAGCTCCTCTCTGCTTGATGTATTCTTTGGGCAGGAATTCCTTTAGACTGAGAAAGAGGAAGGAAAAAAGGACAGCATTTATGTTCTAGGATGAGAAGGAAAGAAAAGACTTCGTAAAACTCACCGTTAAGTCACTAATTTTCCCAGCATTTTCTGGTTACAATTAATAACAAACTGGCACACTCCACAATACACTTAAATAGGACACAAATATAAAATGAGTCTGAAAAAACACATGAAGCTAACATGGTTAAATGAGAAAGAATTTCTAGCATATATCGTGAAGTGACGCAGTAAGGGGCACAAGTGTGTACAGTATGCTATCCTTGGCAAGAAAGCAAGGAACTATTTTTCATTTTATATTGTTAACATGTATTTTTAAAATAATAGAAGAATATGTCTGCTACTAATATAAATGATTCTCTGTGGGAAAAAGGGAAAAACAGGGAGAAGGGAACAAGGATGAAAAACAGACCTCTCTGTAAAGATTCCTTGAATTTTTTTTTTTTTCACTTCAGAACCACAGGAAATCACAAAAAGGAGAAAAAGCAACACCTAAAAATCTAAAGCAAACTGAAACAAGTGAACTTAACAGTATATCAAGTTGACAGCATAACTTGAGAAAGAAAAATGATTTCAGGCAACACTGAAAAATAGTCTTTTCAATATACCCCCCTAGTAAGATATACTTAAAGATGAAATAAACCATAGTAAAATAATTGATAAATATTGATACCATTATTTTAAACACTCTCCTTCCTTCATATACACACACACACACTGTATAAAATTAAGATATTATATTATGTAACATGTTATGTACAATTAATATAAAGTAAGTAATTTTACTAGTTGTTAGTAAGCAAATTTTTAGCATAAAAGAGAAAAAATATATTGACAGTGACCAGAGTGGGGAAGGAGATAATGGGGGTAAAGAAAGGGAAGGGTCTAGTCAAGGAACATGTATAAAGCACACTTGGACATGGACGGCAGGGTGGGGACTGACTGCGGGAGCAGGGGTGGGGAACAGAGGGGAGGGGAGAGCAACAAGGGAAAAACTGGGACAACTGTCATTGAACAAAAAAAAAAAAAGGAAAAAAGAAAACATATAAAGCCAAAAAAGTCCAGTGCAAACCCTGCAATCTTTCATTTGACTTGGAAATAATTACTTGCATATCTGATACAGTTTTCTTTTTTTGAAAAACATATTCATTTTCTAGTTGTGTCCTCTTAGGAGACAACAGGCAAGGACAACCTGATGGCAATAAGCACCCCAGCACCTTGGCCAGGTGGTCTTCAGACGCCATTCCCCACTAAAAGGAATCAGAGGTCCCTGGAGAACTGGCTGCTTCTAGCTCTGTGCCAGAAAATGGTGTCAGAGGTTCCCGGGCTTCTTACACCTGAGATCAGGAAGCTCTTGAAATGGCTGGAGCCAGTATCCAGGGATAACCACTGGCCGAAATGGGATGGTTTAAAGGCCTTACACAGCAGAAGAAAGAACAGGACAGTAATGACCATACCACGGTGGCAGCACTTTTATAAGAAATGCCAAAAAGCCA